>JABSTR010001266.1:0-80895 GCA_013339765.2 Haemaphysalis longicornis
CCCTGGCATCTTTGTTCTATTTTTTGGGACAAGGCGTAGAGTTGTCTGTACTCGATAGCTAGCAAAACCCACGTGTCTATTGAGTGTGAACAAAAACTGGGCGAATATGCATTCCCCGTCCGAAAGCGTTGGTGGATCAGCAGTGGAAGTTCAGTACATGAACGAGATGACACGTCTTAGACCTCAAACACATCCAAGGAGTTAGCTGTGATCGAGCGCGAAAGCACATGTCGGCTTGGGCCGTCAAGGTCACGAGCAAGTCCAAGAGGGTCACTCCCAGTCCTCCCAGGTTTGGATTCGGTAGGGGGAAGGCGCGTGAGGGGCAGGCCCATGCTGTGGTCGGTGTCCGTAGACCTGTTCCCCACAGTGTGTGCAACTCCGGAAAAGGCAGATCAAGTGTTTGAGAGCGCCGGACAGCATGGTGTTTGTGAAAGTCGAGTAGGAAGCGCTCCTGAGCCGCTTAACTTAGCCTTAAGCTAGATAAAGGCTGTGTCGGACTTGATAATCTGAAGATTTCTCGAAAGAAAAGTTGAATTCGAGTCTCCCTGTTCAGTGGAGTCAACTGTGGGAATGCCCGGTAAGAGAGTCGCGAGGCTGCAGAGGCAGCGAAAGCCCTGAATTAGAGATTCGACTTTGGCACAAAAGGCTATAAAAAAGCGGAGGTTCAACGCAGGCACCTGGCGGCTTCCTCCGGCACAGCCTTCGAAGTGACCAGTGAAAGGGTGCTAGTCGCCTTTAGCGAGTCATGTAGCGTTTGCTTACCCACTACTGATAACATCTCACCGCCATACTAGCTCGCCACGTACTCGCTTATAGGGTGCAACATGAGTACTGTGGCAGGCCGACTCTAATACCTTGCTCGACCCTAGAGAACATGTTGGTGTCAATTTATAAGATAAGATTAACTTCTGGCAGTGACTGGCAGATGTGCTGGACAAGGAGCATACAGTCCGCCCAATAGCGCTGTACGAGCCTGGCCGGCGAATCGCTGAAGAAAGCCATGAATGAAGGCTCAGCTGCAGAGCCAAAATACAACAGAGTCTGCTCTCAGGAGACTAGAGACTGATTTTGAATGGTTCTAGGAAAGCTGGAAGGTTGAACATGTTGAACTTGGGTACCTTTGAAGGAGCGTAGTGCGAGCACAGCTTAGCTGTGCTATTAGGGGAGCTCTCGGGCATTAAGAAATATAAGATTGAGACAGGTTGAACAACAGGTGAGGGCTTCAATAGGCTGAATTGGAAAAGGAAGGGCCCTGGGGTAGGGAATTGATCTGCAGAGTTTGCAGGGAATGTGGAGCTATTCTTTGGCATTAGCGAGGGAGGAGAGAGTTGGGGATCCTATGATCCCACCAAGTAGGGATGCAAGCTGTGAGGATGAGGCTGTTGGTGTCCATGACGACGTCAAACCAGTAATAATTTAGGTAAACACTCAGCACGCAGTAGTGTTCTTAAATGCAAAAAATGGAAAAGAGCAGGTAGGGAAACATGGAATCAAACTTTGGGATAAATAGCCAGGACAGCCGAGGTTGTACACTTGTTTGGGTTTGGGGAGAGAAATACACACATAAAGACAAAATACATCCTTCGCCAACCAAGCAACGGATATGAAAAAGCTCCAGTGGGAAAACTAAAACTGAAATTACTAAATGAAATCGAGGTACTGCGCAGGATGTTTGTGCTAGGCAGCCTAGAGCAGTTGTCACAGGATGCTCGGCAGCAAAAGCAAGTTAGTTCTAACGAGCATAAAGAAGAAACAAAAGCTGGTGAAATTGTTGGTGTAGGTACTCCTTTGAGGTGCGATCTTGTTAAAAACACATACTGAGGTTTGAAATTGTGCCAAGTAGTGTCAAGAAATGAGCACCTTAACATTTGTCTTAAAAGTAAGTGTAAAGCACCTCCACTACTCTGTCTGCCCTAATGAGGGGGAAACACCTATAGACAAGCTGATTGAAAAAATCAATGAAATGGAAGAAAAAAGGAAGGCACGGCACCACAGGCGCATGGACCTCCTGAGCGCCTTGTTGTGGCATATGAGAAAAAATGTCAATAAACAAGACATGTGGAGCAAATGCGCTTGTGCATTGCTCCTGTTTGCATGCCACAGCTCCTGCTGCCCACAGAAGTAAACAGCAAAAACCAACAGGCCACCCTGGCAATCTTCTGTTTCTTATTTTGTTGGGGACATAGCGCGGTAGTAGTTGCTGTACTCGATAATGCTTAGCGATGACCCACGTGTTAGTGAAGTGGCTGACAGACGAAAAATGGGACGTATACCCCGTCCGAGCGTTGGTGGATCCAGCAGTGGGAGTTCGAGTAATGACGGATGAGAGCGCCTTAAAAGAACTCAGACACAATCCAGGACGTTAGCTGGAGAGACGGCGAGAAGCCAGCACGTGCGCGCATTGGGCCTCAAGGTCAGAGCATCCAAGCAGGGTCACCTCCCAGTCCTCCCAGGTTGGGTTAGGGATAGGGGGTAAGGCAGGATTGGAGGGGCAGGCCCACGCCATGTGGTCGGTGTCCGCAGACCTCTCCCCACAGTGTGTGCAACTGCCGGAAAAGGCGAGATCGAAGTGTTTGAGAGCTGCCGGGCACAGCATGGTGTTTGTGTAAAGTCGGAGTAGAAGCCGCTCCTCCGCTTTACTTAAGCCTTTACACGGGCGTAGATAAAGGCTGTGGTCGGATTGATAATGCTGAATGATTTCTCAGAAAGAATATACCGGATTGAATTCGAGGTCTCCCTGTTCAGTGGAGTCAAGTGGGAATGCCCGGTAAGAGAGTGCGCGAGGCCTGCGCGAGGCAGCGAGAGCCCTGATTGGAACTATTCGAACTTCTCGGGGCCACAACGAACTTCCCGGGCTATAAAAGAAGCCCGGAGGCTCTCATCATCGGCATTCCTCGGCGGCTTCTCTCTGGCACCAGTCTCTTCGGAGGCACCAAGTGAAAGGGTGCTGTCGCCTTTGTGCGAGTCATGTAACGTTTGCTTACCCCGTACATACTGTATATAAATGTTACTTCAACTTTTCGTCGGCTCAAGGACTTCATCGCTCTGCTCTGCGCCGCGTTGATAGCGGACGGAGCAAGGCAACGTCGCTACACTGGTGACTACGCGACGGCTACTACCTATAGTGTGGTAAGCGCTCAACGTTTTCTCTCAGTTCACCAGACTTCTCTAGCACAGGTTATGGTAGTTTAGAGAAGGGCTGTGGGAAGCACTGTGTATAGCTTTGAGTGTTTCGGGTTTGACTGGATAAGGCTAGACTTAAGTGAAAGATTACTCCACACTGGCTAGTCCGTTAGTGATGCTCTTAAAACGACTGAGCCAGTTAAGGTGGAAAGGGCACAAAGAAGGAGGACGCGTTTTAAGCGCTGAAACGAGCCTGAGCGAGGAGCCAGTTCTAATGGCCCCCGACTTGTCCAAAGGTTCGTTATTCAGTTCGATACGAGCGATCGTGGCATGGAAGCTGTACTATGCCAAGAGGATGCGAATAGCCGGGAACGACCAGTTTTGTACTTAAGCCGCAAGCTAACTTGCAAGGAAGAGGCTTACAGTACTTCCGGAAAGTGTTGCGACCGAGTGGGGGCACCCGATCCGAGCTCCGTGGCCCCCGACACATGAGTGGTAGCGTGTATGATGCGAGCGGCCAGCCGCTGTTGCAGCCGTGAAGAAGTCCAAAAGCCGTAGGCTAACGTAACTGTTTACTTCATTGCGAGAGGTGAGCCGAAGCGAAAGAACAATGCCCCGACGGGCGAGGTTACAATACAGGACTCGAGCAGAGGGTGACAGCATGGATTCGCGGCTCTAACAGGAATGGTTTACAAGCGCTTGCGGGGGTCTATTTATAGCTTGCGGGGGTCTATTTATACCCAAAAGCGGTAACGGTCAAAACGCCAACAAGCGGCAACACGCCACGAACGTCACAGACACACACAACGCTCTTTCCAGAGTTCGTGACAGTCAGTAGCCTCGGCGCACGTTGAGTCCAAGAGAGGGGAGAGAGGAGGACTCCGTTGCGATCGACGGGGCCTCTGTGTCCTTGAAGAGCGTTGAGACGAGCCTCAGCCGGCAGCCGCCGAAGTTTTGAAATGCGCCGAAAGCGAAGTGCCTGACTCGGCTTGTCGAAACTTGTCACTGACATGGTGGCGCCTGACGGCAGAAAGGCGCATGCAGTGGCTTCACCGCACAGCCGAGGAGTGATGCGGGAAAGTACGGCGGCGCTGGCCGATTCGCAACAAAAGGAATGTGGCTGTGTCGTGTGGGCAGTGCAGAAGTTTGCGTGCTCTGTAGCCGGTAACGCTAACGCAGACGCACTAAGCCGGGGGTTCTAAGTAGGGCCGCCTTCGTCCTCCCAGTGTCTTTCATTTTGTTTCTTCGTGAGCAGATTTTAGCGTAGCAGGTAGATGGGAGCAAAATAATTTCCCTCAATTGCTGCCTCAGTTGATTATTACCGCACCGCGTGACTGCAAGTAATCAACCTTACTTATCATTTAATGTCGTGTGTTACGTTTTGACACCTAGTGTGAGTTTTTCTTTTAAGAGTTTTACGTCCTAAATCGCCCTCCCTTTCCCCATTGGCGGCGCCGCTGACTCACCGCCTCGCTACCATTCGTCGGAATTCAAACTTCAGGCAGCGAGAACCCTGATTGGAGCTATTCGAACTTCTCGGGGCCACAACGAACTTCCCGGGGTATAAAAGAAGCCCAGAGGCTCTCATCGTCGGCATTCCTTGGCGGCTTCTCTCCGGCACCAGTCTCTTTGGAGGCACCGAGTGAAAGGGTGCTGTCGCCTTTGTGCGAGTCATGTAACGTTTGCTTACCCTGTACATACTGTATATAAATGTTACTTCAACTTTTCGTTGGCTCCATGACTTCATCGCTCTGCTCTGTGCCGCGTCGATAGCGGATGGAGCAAGGCAACGTCGCTACACCGGTGACTGCGCTCGGGTGGCCATTCGCAACAGTGGAGGCTGTGGTGAGAGGGCCCAGTCCCAACAGCGGTGACAGCGTCGGGATGGCTGATTCCCAACATCGGTGACGAGCTGGATGCGAGTCACAACCTGGGAGCAGCGCTGGGAAAGTCATTCTGAGGTTTGAAATTGTGCCAAGTAGTGTCAAGAAATGAGCCCCTGAACATTTGTCTTAAAAGTAAGTGTAAAGCACCTCCACTACTCTGTCTGCCCTAATGAGTTTTTTTTCCTCGCACTGCAGGGAACCAGTGCAGGCTGCTGACCCGGAAGATGCAGGTGATCTGGCAGGTGCTGAGGTTGCAGAGCCTGCTGGTACACCTCCGCCCCCCAAGAAAAAAAAGGGGGGGAAACGCCTATAGACAGGCTGATTGAAAAAATCAGTGAAATGGAGCAAAAAAGAGAGGCACGGCACAACAGGCACATGGACCTCCTAGAGCGCCTTGTTGTGGCATACGAGAAAAAATGCCAATAAACAAGATGTGTGGAGCAAATGTGCTTGTGTATTGCTCCTGTTTGCATTCCACAGCTCCTGCTGCCCACAGAAGTAACAGCAAAAACCAACAGGCCACCCTGGCAATCTTCTGTTTCTTATTTTGTTGGGGACATGGCGCGGTAGTAGTTGCTGTACTCGATTGAGCTAATTATGCTTCGCGATGACCCACGTGTTAGCTGACGGACGAAAAATGGGACGTATACCCCGTCCGAGCGTTGGTGGATCCAGCAGTGGGAGTTCGAGTAATGACGGACGAGAGCGCCTTGAAAGAACTCAAAGACACAATGCAGGACGTTAGCTGGAGAGACGGCGAGAAGCCAGCACGTGCGCGCATTGGGCCTCAAGGTCAGAGCATCCAAGCAGGGTCCACCTCCCAGTCCTCCCAGGTTGGGTTAGGGATAGGGGGTAAGGCAGGATTGGAGAGGCAGGCCCACGCCATGTGGTAGGTGTCTGCAGACTTCTCCCCACAGTGCGTGCAACTGCCGGAAAAGGCGAGATCGAAGTGTTTGAGAGCTGCCGGGCACAGCATGGTGTTTGTGTAAAGTCGGTGTAGAAGCCGCTTCTCCCCTTTAATTAAGCTGAAGGAGAACATCCTGTGGGGAAAGATACGCTCGATATCCGAAGAGGGTATGCGGAAGTAATTCGTGGTCCTTAATGTGTGGTTTAAGGCGATTTAGCACTACATGTTTGAAAAGTTTTCCGATGCATGATGAGAGATTGGTCTGAGTGTGTCTAAGCCGATTGGTTTATTTGGCTTAGGTATCATCTTGACATCGACGAGCTTCAACTCCGCCGGGATGATGCCATTGTCCCATAGCATTGAAGTACTCCGTGAGCCGCTCGCTCGATTCCTCGTCGAGATTACCATATTTACCGTATTTATTCGAATATAGGTCGACCTTTTTTTTCCGAAAATGTGCTTAAAAAGTGAGGGTCGACCTATAATCGTGACCGAAAAACCTCGACCTATAGTCGTGACCAAAGTTGGCGAGCGCACCGAGCGCTCAGTTTCTCCGTCGCACCCGGCGCTCCTCAATTAGAGGCGGCAGCGCAGAGCATCTATAAAAAAAGACAGGCAAGCAAATAAAAGAAGGAAAAATAACGAAATAATCAGCGTAAGAAAACCAGCCACGGTCACTGCCGGCCATCGCACGTTATCTGCAGCCGGAGCCGAGCTGGCCGAGCGAGCTGACCTAGTGGCTAGAGGGCCAGATTGGCTAGGCTTGGTGTCTTCGGAGCCGGCTAGTGCAAGGTGGTGGTGACTTTCGCCACCTAGCGTAGCCATCTCGTGAACGGAACGGCGTTGGCGGCATCGCTCCATGTCTCTACTATATCTCCCCGTTCTCCCGGTTCTCCGTTTCATGCGCTTTCTTTGTGTCAGCTTCGTTTTGATTTCCGCACACGACGTTTTGCACGTGCACATTTCACAGTGTCACGTCGCATGAGTTATATTCGATTACCAACCAAAATTCTAATAATACCTTCGTTCAATCCGGTGTGCCACAAGGTTCTGTTCTCGGCCCTCTGCTTTTCCTAATATATATTAATGATTTAACGTCGTGCGTCTCATCTAATATAAATTTATTTGCTGACGATTGCGTAGTGTTCCGAAAAATAATCTGTGACGATGACCTTACCACCCTTCAAACTCACCTGAATTCTATAACGGCTTGGTGCTTAAAGTGGCGCATGGAACTCAATGTTAGCAAGTGTAAATTTATGCGTGTATCTAGAAAAAATAACCCATTACCTGTTTACTAACTTGATAGCATCGCCGTAGACTCTGTTTCTTCCTATAAATATCTCGGTGTTAACATTACAAGCAACCTCACCTGGAACGTTCACATTGAACATATTATTAACAATGCAAACCGCATGCTGGGTTACCTGAGGCGTAATTTTGCTAAGGCACCATCTTCCCTTAAACTACTGTTGTACAAAATACTTATTCGGTCTAAATTAGAATACGCTCCGTGTATTTGGGATCCTTCTTGTAACAATCTCATAAACTCACTTGAAATGGTACAAAACAATTCTGCCCGTTTCATCCTGTCTAACTATAACCGAACCGCCAGCGTAACAACAATGAAATCTACCCTTAACCTTCAATCCCTAGCAGTTCGACGTAAAATTTCCCGACTTTCGTTGTTCCACAAAATATTTTATCACCAACATCTGCATGAAGAACTCATTTTGCCTCCATTGTACGTTTCTTCTCGCCTTGATCATGCTCACAAAGTCGGTATTGCATCAACCCGAACGACCGCTTTTTCTCAGTCGTTTATTCCTCGTACGTCATTAGAATGGAATCGCCTTCCCTCTCCTACAGCAACCATTGTAAATCACATGCTTTTCAAAAATGCCATAGTCAACATTGTGTAATTCTTGCTTGTTGTGTACAGCTATGCTTGCTTGCTGTGTTTCTTTTTGTTTTGCCTAATTTTGTATAAGATGTTTGTTTGATATGTATTTCTCTCGCTGCTTTTTTTTTGTTATTCTTATGAATGTACCCACTCCCCTCTATAATGCCATTGGCCCTGAGGGTATTACTAATAAATAAATAAATAAATATTGCAGACTTTAAGCGGCGGGTGATCCTGTGTGCCGAGAACTCGAACAACTGCGCCGCTCAGCGAGAGTTCGGCGTTAATGAAAAGCTGATCAGGGGATGGCGGAAACAGCGGGACGAACTTTTTGCGTGCAGTGGACTGCGTCGTGCGTTCCGTGGCCCTACAACCGGGAGGCACGATGCACTCGAGAAAGAACTCCAGGCTTACGTGGAAGAGGAGCGTGCTAAAGGACTCCATGTGTCCTGTGAAGACATTCAAACGAAGGCTCGGCAGTTGGCGCTGCGAGCCGGGATTGGCCGTTCAGCCTTCAAAGCCAGTCGGGGGTGGGTGCAGAAATTCATGCGCCGCAACGGACTCTCCCTTCGCCGCAGAATGACCATCTGTCAACGTCTTCCAGCGGAGTACGAAGAGCGGCTGGTGGCATTCCAGCGCTACGTGATCAAGCTCAGGCAGGAGCACAACTACCTTCTGGGCCAGATTGGGAATGCAGACCAAACTCCCGTATATTTCGATATGCCGAGCTGCACGACCGTCACAGCGAAAGGAGCGAAGGACGTGCGCCTGTTAACGACAGGCAATGAGCACACGCGCTTCACAGTGATGCTGTGCTGCACTGCTGATGGCTGTAAGTTGCCGCCGTACATTGTGTTTCGCCGGAAGACCATTCCGAAGGGCGAAGTGTTCCCGGCGAAAGTTATCATCCGCGCGAATGAAAAAGGATTCATGAACGAGGAAATGGTCAAGGAGTGGTTCCAGATGGTGTGGATGAGGCGACCGGGAGCAAACTTGAAGCTCCAAAACATGCTGGTCCTCGACTCTTTCAGAGGCCACATTTGCCCGGGAGTAAAGGAGGCTGTCCGGGAGGCTGGTACGGACCTGGTCATCATACCTGGCGGAATGACTTCACAACTTCAGCCCTTGGATGTGAGCGTGAACAAGCCCTTTAAGGCCCGCGTCGCTGCGTCCTACAAGGAGTGGCTGGCGAGGGACGACGCCGCCAAGACCCCGACGGGACGCCGAAAGAAGGCTCCGCTGAGCGAAGTGGCGGCTTGGGTTAAGAACGCGTGGGAGGACCTGCCTGCAGACATCATCCGAGCCGCATTCAAAAAGTGGTGCATCTCCAACGCCCTCGACGGCACCGAGGGCGACGCCGTCTGGGACGCGGAGGACGCCAGCGAAGCATCCGACGATGATGACCTTTCTGGAAGTTCCGACGACGACGCAGCGTGTGGCTCTGACCAGTGAGGTTTAAGCGACCGCGTTGTAAATAAATGTGAGTTTTAACAAGTTTCCTCCAGTTTTCTCCTAAAAATATGGGTCGACCTATAATCGAATATTTAAAATTTTTTTTCGGCAACTTCAATTTTTAGGGGGTCGACCTATATTCGTGGTCGACCTATTTTCGAATAAATACGGTACATGATTCTAATGCGCATCCCTTCTCGCTAAAATTTGCCTTCAAATTTTTGTGCCCGTGACAATCGAGCTCAAAGCCGAAATAGACTTCAAAGTGGCCAGCAGCGTTTCCGTGGACACGAGGGGGCGTTGCGAGCGCGCGCAGCAGGCGGACGCTCCATCAATTTTTGACAGGAGCCAAGGACTATTCGACCGGACCCCTTCAATACTGTGTCCTCTGGACCCAGCAAGTTACCCGGACCACGAAGACATCTCCTTTTTGTCAGGTGGGCCAATTTGACATCAAATTCGAGTGACGGTTCCGCCCCGCCCTATGGCGCCAACGCATAGCCTCACGGCTAGGCCGACGCCTGGCCACGGGGAAACCACCGCTCCTGTAAACACGGCTGTCTCTCCCTCTCAACGAGGCTACGACACCGAAAAAATGGCATGGCCGACCATCTCGCACGCCGGGGAAGAAGTTTCGGCGGCGGCGGAGCCCCTCCGCAACGAAAATTTGTCCGGCTCATGGAGAGACGCTCTAAACGTTGAAAAAACAAAATGGCGGCGGCCACTGCCCAAGATGCTCCCGGCAAGCAGCTATCAAAGCAGCAAGCTCCTGCCTCGCGCAGGGAAAAGGAGCCAGCCAAACCAGCATGGAAACCCAAGCCTCTTCCGAAATTTCACCCGGGCGACTTTGTAGTTGTCTTAAAGCCATGGACCGCCCTGGAACTCGGAGCCATTTTCCAACCTGGTGAGCTTGGTCTCTCTCTGCGCACTTACCTCGGCGCGCAGTTAGCTGCAGACTGTAGCTTTGTGCTCTCCCGAGAGCAAAACCTTGTTCTTGCAAGCACCCAGAATGCCTACGTGGCCGACCGCATTCTTGGGGACTTCGTGATCAACTCTGTGAAAGATGTGCCCCTTCGTGGCCACCTCAAACAAGGCGACGAAGAGGTTAGCTATGGCGTCGTCTCCATAGCTAATCGTGAGACTTCAGAAACACTGGAGGGTAGTATCCAATGGAGGCAGGGTACTATCCTTGATATTCGAAAATTCGGAACGTCCAACAGGGCCCAACTCACCTTCACCGAGAAGGTGAAGCCACGGACTGTCTTATACAATTCAAAGATCATCACTGTCCGACCCTGCCTCCGGACCATCCCGGCCCGCGGCTTGTGTAGCACCGTGGGACACAGGGCGGACACATGCCCCAGCCCCAACCCCAACCAAGATCGCTGTGGTCTGGAGGGGATGCGGGCCCCTCATGAGTGCAACGCAAAGTGTGCAGTGTGTGGTGGCGGCCACGCCACAAACTCAAGAGTGTGCGGCGAAATACCGCACGCTCACCAAACTGGACGGCCAAAAGCCGGCGAAAGCCGACTTCCGGGCGTCCAGTTTCGCCGGCGGGGAAGCCGGCGAAACGTCAGCCGGCACACATCACTGGCAGTGGCGGTGACTCACCACGGCGCAGTGATGCCAACTCGCCGCGGGCGGCACGGCGTACTCTTATGCAGGTTCGGTGAACGTTGAGCTGGATCGACCATTTGAGCTTTTCGAGCTGCGGAAGGCCCTGGCTAAAATGAAACGCGGCACCGCTCCGGGTCGGGACAAAATTACTGTCAAAATGCGAGCTAACCTTCCCAACCCGGCATATATCCCTATTAGCTTATATCAACTCAGTTTGGTCAGGGGAAGTGCCACTCCCCATAGAATGGAAGACCGCCCTGGCCACATTTATCCCTAAAGCTGGCAAAGCCGCGAGCGCGGACAGCCTTCGCCCCATTTCTCTCACATCATGTGTGGGCAAACTGATGGAGACCATGGTACGGGATCGGTTGTCGGAGTTCACTGAGAACCAATGTATTTTTGCAGAATCAATGCACGGGTTCCGCCCACACGGATCCGCACAGGACATTCTGCTTCAACTTAAGGAAGAGGTGATCCTGAGCACATCGCGCAAACAAACAAGAGCGATTCTTGCCCCCGATCTCGAAGGTGCGTTCGATAACGTTAGCCATCAAACCATACTAGACAACCTCAGCTTGACCAACTGCACTGCTAAAGGGGCGTTTATACTTCAACGTAGCGTAGGCATGTACGCACACGGCACAGTCTCTCTACACTCCGGCGTCATATAAACGCTGGAGTGTCGGACAAAGCTCGGCGCAGTTCTGCAGCATGGAGTATGGACATGTCTCTATTCCGAACGGGCCACGTCGGGGCCAGCAGGCAGCACGGCCGGCGGCCAAGTATTCTGTCACGCACCTCGCCAAACCAGTCAAGACCCCTCGTACTGCACCCGTGCGCGTCCGTTTGCTCGCCTGTACACTCGGCGCGCTCTTTTCGGTTGTGCTCGACCACTCGACAAGTGCCCAATGGCAGCTTCGAACCACAGCGAAGTCTGCAACACCGTGGTGGAGTCCCTTATCGAAGCCATACGGCGGCACCCCCGCGTGTATGATACAAAACGGATCGACTACCGTGACCAGCTCAGGAAGAACAACGCCTGGGAGCAGGTCCGTGTGGATTGCAGCCTCGCCACAGACAAGTTCCTTGTGTGTTCGTTTATGCAGTGAGTATCTCGTGTAATTACTTTGTGTTTTTACACAGCCTTCCTATTTGAAATGAAAATATTAAAACTCAATTATTTTTTCTACTGTTATACCTTCATGGTACTGTATGAGACCATTTAATTATGAAGTCTCAAGTTGGATGCGCAATTTGCTTTTTTTTTCTTTGTCCTTCTTTTTTGATTTTCAGCTGACGACTGCCAGAAGCTGTGGAAGGAGATAGGAGACAGATACACGCAAGAGCTAAAGGCTTTTGAAATGGCGAGTAGGAGCGGCAGCCCTTTCGTGTTGAAACAGAAACAAAGTTGGGAGTTTGCGAAGTCCATGGAGTTTTACAAGAATCTGCCTTTTTCACTGCGGTGTGGCGCCCTCTTGAGGTAACGACGGAAAGCAGATCAGAGGTCAAGGTTAGCGTGGTGCGTCCTGGCGTGAGCGCGTTGTTTTTCGATCCTTGAAGAGATGGTAGCTTTCCGTCTCACCTAGTCGCTTTTTTTTTTTAATCTTATACTTCCCCTGACGACCACAACTGCATCAGCATGCAATCGCCAGGGGAACAATTCATTCTGGGAGACGTTCTTGCCGTTACCAATGGCTGGAGGGATTTGGCCCAGTTGACTAAGCTCCCTACAAAGGAGCAACGTCGGCAGTACATGCAGGCGAGCGGGGGGCGCCCAGCGATCGGCAAACGACGAGAGGTGAAAGATTTCACGAAGAGGGCTATGTTCGCGCTGTGATGTGCTATGAAGTTTCTCTTCAGTCGCCCTTTCTTCTTCTGAGAAGTATTTGCCTGCCGTCAATGAAAGGCGGCTATTACATAGTTCCCGCCGTCATCGACAAGCGTACGGGTGCTGTGCTTGGACATCGCCTCCTCTAAAAAGATGCCTGTCACATCAGCGGCCCCCGTCCTGCCGAACCCTCTCCTGTTTCTCTCTCTTTTTTGGCGGAAGCTGCCGCCAGAGGCGCTGGCGTCTGACACTATCCGGCCACGCCGGCCCATGCCCGGCCCACCCGGTTTTAGTGGCTACGTTGTTGTCTGTCGCTTAATAAGTTCTCCCTTTGTCTTGTTTAAGCTCATTTTCCTTACGTTGTGTTCAGTTTGTGGTGTTAGTGACTGGTCTGTGCTAAGGTGTCCACCCATGCGGTACTGTTGTGTGCCGCATTGCACGCAAAGGAGCCCGGTGTCTCGTTTCACGAGATACCCGCCAATCTTGACGCACGCGGAGGATGGCTCAAGGTCATTTCCAGGAAGGATCGGGTGCCCAACAGCACTTCGAACAACTCCGTTGTGTGCAGTTTGCACTTTCAAGCATCTGACTTCAAAGAAAACTGCAAGAACCGACAGCTGAAGCCAGGGGTTGTGCGAAGTATTTTTCCCGGCTACCCACCGTACATGACAAAGCCTCCGGTCACCACACGAAGTGAAGCCAGCATATGAAAACGTCAGCGTGAGCCCTCATCCATCACCTCAACAAACGCTGTTTCGCTAAGCGGATGCACACTGGATAACGGGAAGGCCGTCACGTCAAGCGAATGTGAAAGAGAACCTGATACTGCCGATGCATCGGATCCGAGGATCTCTCCTGATCAACTTGTGGAAAGGGGAGATTGCAACGACTAACTTAACAACCCAACGGGTGTTCGCATGCCTGAACCAGTCAACGAAACAACGCCGTGCCCTAGTGTTTGTAAAGCGTTCCTGCAGTACGCAAACAGTGAAACCTGTCTTGTCGAGTTTTTTCATTGCCCGAAACCGGTGGCGTGAAAAAGAACGGGCGTTGAAACTAAAGAACGAAAGGCTGGACAAGCCTGTCGACTCTTACAAAGAAGAACTCCGGGGGCTTAAAGAAGAATGTCATGTCAGTTCCTTTCTCAAAGTTGTGTCCGACACTGAGGAGGGGGACGTTAAGGCGGCATTTCTTTTTGACCAGTTCAAGAACTGGTCAAAAAAAAAAAAACGCCGGGTTGCGCAGAGTTAACACTAAGGCATTGCATCATCTTCAGGAACCCGTCAGCTAAAGCTTACGAGCATTTCAGGTCCGAGGAGCTTCTCAGGCTTCCATGCAGAAATACACTCCAAAAATACATTGGCAGTATTTCTTGAGAAGTTGGCTTCAGTGAATTGGTTCGCTGTTGTTTGTAAACAGAATTGCAAGCACTGAATTCTCCACAGGCCAAGGTGTGCAGACTCGTCGTAGACGAAATGCGAATCCAGCAGAAACTGGAGTACCACAAGCAAAGGGATGCTTTTGTAGGAGATGTTGACATGAGCATTGATCTTAAACACCTGATTCGCACGTCGGAAAGTGGAGCCCTGGCAAGCTCACTTTTGTGTCTTCTTCTTTGTGGCCTTCACGCAAGGTTCAAGATACCTGTGGCCCATTTTTTCACCAAAGGATGTACCGGTGGGCAGCTTGCTGCGCGTATTAGTCATGTGGTTTGTAAAACCGAAGAAGAGGGTTTTGATGCGGTCCGTCTTGTCACCAACAACCACAAAGTTAATGTTGTTGCTATGAACATTTTGTGTGATGGTGAAGCACGTATTCAGGCCCCACATCCTGCACTCTTCAAAACCCCTCTTTCTTGCCTTTGACCAGAGCCATATTGTGAAAAACACCAGGTCGCAATTCCTGGCCAAGGACCTTGGTGGTGATCAAGAGGTATCGTCACAATAGGGGCGTACGGCTGGGCCAGGTGGCGCGCCGGAGCGATACTAGCAGCGCTGCGCGCGGCGGAGAACCGCCCTAGATTGCCGTACGCGCACCGAGCTGCCGTGCGGCCGCTGCTGGTTTTCAATGGTGACTAACACGTTGGCATTCTACTGCGGCTTCCTTCCTCTCGAAAACTGTGAGCTATTTTTTAGGGAGGCGACCCTGAAGAAAGGAAAGCTACTCGTGAAACATGTGTTCACGGTGGAGGAGATAATACAAGCAGACGAGCATCAGCTGAACGCCAAGTGCGTTTCACAAGTGCAAGACAACGTCGTCTACGATGTGCGTCTGAAGGTAAACGCTCTTTCTCTTTTTTGTGGTCTTTCTACCGCTCTTGTCGAATGTATTCGCGCTCAGAGGCTAAGTACACAAAGGTGGTGATACTAAATTGACTTTTCGCATGCAGATCTGCGCTCACACACGGTCCGTAGCCTCCGGGACGTGCTCTTGCAAGGCGGGAATAACCGACCGCTGTAAGCATGCCGCAGCTGTGTGCGCCTACGTGAATGAGGCAACTGACGATACCTGCACAAGCAGACCCCAGCAGTGGGGAAAACCGTCGAAAAAACCCAAGCGGGACGTGAACAAGACCATCGCGAACCTGTTCCCAGGTATTTTGATTAGGAATGCATTCGCTCGATTCCTCTTTTCACCGTGGTTTCGTGATTGATTGATTATGACGTTTAACGTGCCGACGCTACACAGACGACGAGGCGCGCCGTAGTGCAGGGTGAGGGTTCGAGCTAGTTGGTACTCCATAGTGAAAATTTAAAGCGCAACAAATTTAGACACAAGACGAATGACACAGGGACAAGCGCTTGTCCCTGTGTCATTCGTCTTGTGTCTAAATTTGTTGCGCTTTAAATTTTCACTATAGTGCACGGTTCCGGATTAATTTTGACCACCTGAGGATCTTTAACGTGTGCCGAAATCTCGAACACACGGGTGTTTTTGCTTTTCGCCTGCGTCATAAAAGCGGCCGCCGCGGCCGGGAACCGAACCCGCGTTCTTGACATACCCTGGTTTCGTGAACTTGAACACTTATCCTCCTCATATTTCTATTGTTAAACCGTGTGAAAGCTGATTAGTTTCATGCTAGCAGCGTTGCATTCTTCGTGAAAGGAACACCGAAATCGCAATTTCTATGCAGTTGCAAGGGGCTGAGAAAAAATGCCGTCTCGAAGTCTTTCTTTTTACTCTCCATACAAAGCTGTCTGAATGTTTCTAGAGCCTCTTTACACAAAGGAAGTGTGTAAAACTTTGTTCTTCCTCCAAAAGTTACAGGGATAAATCAGTTTAAGTAAAAGTTCCAGTTATTCAACTAGGTGATTCAGAAATTCTCATGCCTGTATAGCCGCTTAAAAGGTAATAAAGCTCGGTCAGTGCGAAGTATATTAAAAAAACTAGGATGGAGCTAATAGTGTAAGTTTGTCTTTAATGACCACTGTTAACCTGACCGGAATTCTTTCTTCTAGCTGGACCCCTCACGTGTGCCAAGGACAGAAGGCAAGAGTCACCCACCGATGTCATGGCATGCTATCAAGATTTAGTTTGTTCACGAAGTGCCTGCTGCATATTCGTGTGTTTTTTTGGGGGAGCCACGGGGAGCCATCACAGCTATTAGAAAGTAAGGTAATTTAGTGCAGTTCAACTACTGAATGACAGGAGAAAGGCAGAGAAACGGTCACTCACTTTTTCCGCCACACAGCCCTAATCCAGGCTTCTCGGCGGTCTGTCTCGTACCACTTGCCGGGAAACGAATAGAACTTGACGATGGGCTCTTTTCCCTTCGTGTTTGCGACGCTGTTGTGGCACCCAACTACAAAACAATATTTAGAGCCCCGTCTTTTCCTCTTAGGCGCGCTAGTTTTCATCACGGCGAAGTAGCAAGCAGCGTACCCCAAGCGAATCTGCGGAAGAGCGCACCCCGTGTGCGGCAATGAAATGGGAGCAAAGGCCGCCAGGGGAGGAAATGGCGCTGCATGCGCGCGGCAAAACTTGAGCCATACGCCCCTATACTTGAAAAAGCTATACAAGATGCAACAATGCTCGACTGTCAAGCCAATAAGATTTCTCACTCACAAACGTCGGCTACTTCCAGATTACCATATACGCGCAGTGTGGGATTGGCCAACCAAAGAATCTATCATGAAAAAGCATTCTCGTTCAACCATGGTCATCGTTAGACGGATGGTGCACTGATTGAGAGGTCGAGCAGGAAAGAGAAGGGAGGCATTTACTTGGCAGGGGTGCCAGACAACAAAGTCTTTCGTCGATATTTGCAATGAAGTTAGCAGATACGTGGCCAATTTTTTTTTTGTTCCAGTGTTATACTAGTAAACAAAGCTAGTCTACCCGCTATGAAAATTACTGTGTGTTATTTTCGAGACAAAGCCTCACTGGCATTCTCTTTCTAGCCAAAAAGCCTGCACCTCCCATGCCACTGGTGGAGATGAACTTCTCCACAACAAGCACGGAAAAGAAAAAGGAAGCGGTACGACCCGATAGCAGGATTACAGCCCTGTGATGCCACGGGACTTGTGCAAGGGCTGAAGCGTGCCACCTCGAACCGCACCATGCTTCGGTATCTGGCAACAAATAAGTCACAAGAAGAAGTAAGCATTATTGCATTGCAACTTGAAATGCATGACATACATGGTATGCACTGGGCCTTCAAAGGTAACACTGTAATAACACCGTTAGGCGGGCTAGTTGGTACTCAGAATTCATGCTGAATTTTTGCACAGCGTAAGACAAGGACAGATACAACAAGGGACACGAAGACCAGCGCAGATTTCTCACTCTATCGTGGTCTTCACTGCGCTGGTCTTCGTGTCCCTTGTTGTATCTGTCCTTGTCTTACGCTGCGCAAAAATTCAGCATGAAAGGTAACACTACTGTGCCACCCAGCTTTCACACTTGCAGTGTTTTGCATGTGACAGTAGTCAGCGCTTTCAAGCTTTGATGCTTTCTATGCATTGTGTTTTGGCATCGATATGGCCGTTACCGTTTTTCGTAATGAACGCACTTGCATAATGAACGCACCCTGAAATTTAGTCTCAAAAACTGGGTTTTTTTTTTCCCCCGCATAATAAACGCACCCCCAACTTTTCAATCATGCAGTACCGCGAATGGCCGTAGTGTGGCTTTCTCGCTCCACTCGCTCCCACTGGTGATGATAGCACATGGAACCTAGAGCCATCTGTCGGAGTAAAAACGAACAAACACTTCGGCGCGGCGTTGTCGGGTAGCCAATCACAATCACTCTCGCTCAGTCGGCTCAGTGCATCTGGTCTAGCCCTACTTGTTTTCTGGCAGCCATATCCTTTCAGTGAAAGCGTTCTGCTTGTCTTGCGCTTTTCAGTCAGCGATGGGCCGAAATGTAAGTTACATGGCCGGTTTCAGTAGACTACGCACTTGAGCATGGGAACCATGCTGCCAGTACGCATTTCGGAGTCGCCGAAGTCCGCCTGCGATACTGGCGGAAGCAGCACAACAACCTGCGCGCTACAAATCGGGAGCCTTTAGGGGTCCGAAGACGGGAAAGTTTCCACGTGTGGAAGAAGAGGTCCTACAATATGTCCGGGACCTACGAAAGGAAGGCTGCGTCGTGTCCCATGAAATGATAAAGACGCACGTGCGGGCATGCGCTAGGAAGCACGGCATCCCTTCCGCCGCTTTTAAAGCAAGTAATGGGTGGACTACGCGCTTCATGCGGCGCAATGGACTGTGCTTGAGGAGGCGCACATCGCTCTGTCAGCGCCTACCTCCATGCTACGAACAAAAGATTGTGCACTTCCACAAGTTTGTGATCTGCCTGCGGCGGGACCGACAGTTTGTCCTGTCGCAAATCGGGAACGCCGACCAGACGCCGGTTAACTTCGACATGCCAATGAGCAGGACAGTCGAGCAAAAAGGGGCACATAGTGTGCTCGTCAAAATGACAGGCGCCGAGAAGCAGCGCTTCACAGTAATGCTGGCCATCACGGCCGACGGCAGGAAGTTGCCACCGTATGTGATATTCAAAAGAAAAACTGTGCCGAAGGTGAACTTTCCGTGCGGGTACATGTACGTGCTCAAGAAAAAGGATGGATGTCGACCGACCTAATGGTGAACTGGGTCCGTACTTACCTGGGGACGGCAACCTGGCGCCCTGCTGCTTCCGTCTCTCCTCGTGCTGGACAGTTTTCGCGGCCACCTGGGAGAGAACGTGCGCCAGGAACTTCAGGAGCTGCGCACCGAGATCGCCATCATTCCTGGTGGACTCACTTCGGTGCTGCAGCCCCTTGACGTTTCCGTGACAAGCCCTTTAAGGACGAGTGTGCGTCGACTGTACACCGACTGGATAGGCCCAAGGAGGGCACACCTTGACGCCGACCGGCAAGATTAAGAGGCCGTCCTGTCGAACTCGTGTGCTCCTGGGTCTTGGAGGCTTGGCGCTCGCTGCCAGATGACTTGATCGCCAAAAGTTTCAAGAAAACTAGAATCTCAAATGCAATGGACGGCAGCGAAGATCGACCAGTTGTGGGAGTGCAACTCGGAAGTGGCCAGCGACCTGGATGACGGCTAGAGCGACTCGGACGAAGAGTGAATCCCCGAGAAACAAAGACAGTGCAGTGCAATAAAACTCGGCTTGCTTGCTAATTGTGTGCGCTTGTATTTACCGCAAAAGGTAGGTTGTCTAATCATTTTTTTTTGCTTTGCGGCCCTTCTTGATCATATCGAAAAAGTTTTCGGAAAATTACCCCGCGTAATAAACGCACCCCCAACTTTGCTTCCGTTTAAAAGTGCGTTCATTACGCGAGTAAATACGGTATTCACTGGCTGCGCATTGAGCGTAGAATTCTTTTAGACGAGGGTGCTTTGCTTTTTTCCCCACCTGCTGCTAACGCATGTTCTCTTGAAATTCTTGCTTGCATGCATGTGCACTTGTGTCTTACTAAAATCCTTTCCCAGGAAAGGCATTGCCACCATGCGATGCCTTTTAGAGCAGTCCAGGTCAACAGCACCCTTCCATGACCTGAAGGGAGTCCTAGTAGGATGGTTTCCACTTAATTTGGTGAAAATGTTCTTTTTCTGCAGATTTTCGATTTTTATGGTGAAGAGAAATGGCAGAAGCAAGGGACCCCATCGGAGTGACCATCTCAGAATGTTTACGAAGGCACGTGAAATGTGCGTATACATTTGTTTTGAGTTGATCTGGATTGTTTAAGCTTTATTGTGTAACTCAGTTTTTTTTTCTTTTCAGCTGCCCACCTGTTCAAAGACAGTCACCATATTTGATATTTAATGATAATATATTCAACGTTAAAACCAAGTTCGTTTTGTGTAGTATTTTTAAGCACCCCAGCACACACCTCTAAGCTCTCATAAAATGCTTGATAAGTTTCCAGAGCATTGTAGCAGGATAGCAGAAAAATGATCACGACATGAATAGACAGAGCAAAACGGAAGTCACGCAAGCTTACTTATTGTTGCGGTGTGAGAACAGTGAGTGCGCGTCTTGTGTTCTCTCTTCGACATATACGTTGAGGCGTGTTGCCTCTGGCGAAGCCGCCGCAGCATCTGATGACTGCGTGGGGGTGGGGCACTGCGAAAGCGGGAGCTCACGCGGCAGCTTCACGGCGAATGTGAGAGCTGCCATAGCCTCGCGTGCCATAGGCATCGGACATGACCAGCTTTCGCGGTTTTGTGCGATTGTTGGACTAGCGAAACCCATGCACCACAATACCTTCCAGGCAATCAGCAAGAAGGTTCACGATGCTGCTATGAGGGCCGTAACCGAAAATTTAAACCAGGCAAGAGTCGTAACAAAGCAGGTGGTTGATGGTAGTGACGTGGCCGTAATGTACGACGGAACTTGGCAGAAACAAGGCCATAAAAGCCATAACGGAGTCGGCGCGGCTACCTCCCTGGACACCGGCCTGTGCTTAGATTTCGAAGTCCTCTTGAATTACTGCCACGCTTGCAGTCTACACAACGACATGGGCTCTGAAGCGGAAATCTGGCAGGCCTACCACAGACCTGTCTGTGAGAAGAGCACCGACAGCTCCCCAGACAACACCAAACATCCTAAGGACATCCCAAAAAAAGGACCGAAATCCCATGTCCCAAACAGCACGGCCTATGGGCATCCCTGGGTCTTCCACACTGGGAGTGTCCCAAAAATGTCCAAGAATAGCTGTGATTGGGATGTATGCGGTAATGCGTACGTGCTTTCATGTTGATTCGGTCAGCAATGTTTTTAAGTGTATTTATTTTATTTATTATTTGGGTTTTATTTAAGGGGGGACACTGGTCTTAAAACAATTTCTTTTAATTTTCAAGCAACCTTTGTGAAACTTGCCAGTCTTGCTGCTTTTCTCCCACTGATTTCAGATATGCCATTATTTTCTCAGTAGGTCAATAAGTTCCCAAGATAATTAGCACTAATTAGCCATTTTTAGTCAAGCAATAGACAAAACAGTGTTGGTCATAAAACTGTAATCTTTATATTTTCCAATACTATGAACCCTGGTGAGTGCAATAATCGATTGACTGATTGTAGCGTTTAACTCGCCGACGCAGCGCAGGCGATGAGGCGCGCTGTAGTGGAGGGCTCCGGATTAATTTTGACCACCTGGGGATCTTTAACGTGCGCCGAAATCTCGAACACACGGGCTTTTTTGCTTTTCACCTCCATCAGAAAAGCGGCCGCCGCGGCCGGGAATCGAACCCGCGACCTCGTGCTCAGCAGCGCAACGCCTGAGCCACTGAGCCACCGCGGCGGGTTGAGTGCAATAATTGAAGCAGTTTTTTGATGCATCGCCTGGAACTAATTTTACAGCTCGTTAAACTTTGGTATTTGAAATGGGCACTCAAAATGGCTCCTTGCCACTGGTGCTACCAAAGTTTAATGAGCTTTAAACTTAGTTCCAAGCGATGCATCAAAAAACTGCTTCAATTATTGCACTCACCAGGGTTCATAGTATTGGAAAATATAGATTACAGTTTTATGACCAACACTGTTTTGTCTATTGCTTGACTAAAAATGGCTAATTAGTGCTAATTATCTTGGGAACTAATTGACCTACTGAGAAAGTAATCGCATATCTGAAATCAGTGGGAGAAAAGCAGCAAGACTGACAAGTTTTACAAAGTTCACTAGAAAATTAAAAGAAATTGTTTTCAGACCAGTGTCCCCAGTGGAAGAATAAAACGCATGGGCACGCATAATGCGCGTGAATGAGATACAGCCATACAGCAAATGCCCATGGCGCGTCGAGGTAGGGCGCGATTGCTACAGGGAGTGCTTCAAAGAAAGGCCAAGACAATTAAACCCCCTGCTGCTTTTGAGGGAGGAAAGAACCGCCCCGCTTAGATGGCCTGCTGCTTGGTTCTGGGTCTACCTCGTTGCCATTTGATTTCGTAATCATGTAAAATATTTAAAACTATAAGTTAAAAACTAAAATTGTTATTTTATTTTTATTATATGTCAACACATTTTTAAAGCTTGATTGTTCTACACCTCTAGAGACGTCTGTGTACTTTTTACGAAACTGATTCAGCCGATTCAGCCATCGCCGTTTCATAAACATGGAAATGTTGCGCCTGAGTATTCCGAGTATTCTCCTGAGTATTCTTTCCTCCGTGTGTTGCGCCGTCCGCCGTGCTGCTAGAACGCCATTTCATGAGGTAACTATTGCCAGTCCGTTTGTATATATATCCACTCAGTGTTTAAATTCTTCCGATGCCCTTCTTGTGTCTTACGCATGATTTCTTGCTCTGTGGTCGAAATTGGGTGCTCAGTGCGGAAACAGTCGAAAACCTTCTCCCAGGGTGGCGGGAAAAGTGCACTTGCTGCACCGTTTTCCGTCGCTGAACTTGTTTTGGTACCTCTCGCTGTTCGATTATTTTACATGAATTAATAGTACAACCAGTGTAGTAGGGGCATCACCGCAAAAGAGCAAAAAAAAAAAAAAAAAAACACCGCAGATGCCGGAAAGCTGAGCAAGGACAACTCTAGACAAAGAGACATTATTGAGCCTCAATAGTGTCACTAACGTAGCGTAGTTCTTGCTTCTAGGCCTCAATTACCAGTCCCGCGCTACCCGGAACCAAATCACTCATTTCTCGCTTGTGTTTAGATGGAACCCTGTCTCAGGTTTTGTCAATACCACGACAGTCCAGTGAGTCCTTGGTACTGACTTTTTTTTCCAGAAATGGTAGAGCGGCATAGCACAGGCCTTATGCATTATGATTTGTGTAGTATATGTTCTCTTTCCCAAATGAAAGGGAATCACTCGAACACCTTGCATCGAAACGGTTTCCCTGGCAGGGCCCTAGAGTGCTTGAAAGCTGAAAGCGGCCAAAAAAAAGGGATGCCGGAAACCTTAACACTGAGCATACTTTTAACTGCACAGGAGATAAAAAAGCGTTTAAAAACTTGCCTCCAGCTATTCGTAATAAAGGGCAGTCCTGCCTATTCCTTTATGCAGTTTTTGAAAAGTGCATTGAAACTGATGGAGCTTTTAGTTTACGTAAGGTGGTGCCTACGGGGCAGAAACTTGGAGGCTCACTAAGAGGGTTCAACTTAAATTGAGAACGACTCAGCGGGCAATGAAGCGGAAAATGATAGGTGTAACATTAAGGGACAGGAAGAGAGCGGAGTGGGTCAGGGAGCAAACTGGTGTTAGACATATTAGTAGAAATTAAGAAGAAGAAATGGACGTGGGCAGGACATGTAATGCGAAGGCAAGATAACCGCTGGTCATTAAGGGTAACAGAGTGGATCCCTAGAGAAGGCAAGCGTTGCAGGGGGCGGCAGAAAGTTAGATGGGCAGATGAGATAAAGAAGTTTGCGGGGATAAATTGGTCACAGTTGGCACAGGACCGAGGCAATTGGAGAATAATGGGAGAGGCCTTTGCCCTGCAGTGGGCGTAGATAGGCTGGTGATGATGATGATGATGAAGGTGGTGCCACGTTTAGACACTGCATGGCACACGTACCTTCCAAACTTCGGAAAGTTTACGGCCAAATTTAAATTGATTTTTTACCAATTTATTTAAAAATTTCTTGTGGTTACCCCACTATACAAAATAGCAGGTTTCATACGAGCTAGGGGAGATGCACTCCACAAAAATCTGTTGTCTGTCCCTTTGAACGAAATTCCGTGTAGTGTGTAAAAAGAAAAAAAAGAAAAGTTGTTACGAATGAAGAGACCTTGAGAATAAGAGGGGATGTAGGGAAATCGCTGCGCACGAGTTTTTGGTGCGGGCGGTTACGGTCTCTCCGTTTTTCATGCATGCGTGAAGGAAAGCGTCTTCTTTCTGCAGGGGGTACCAGGGCCATCCCTGAACCACGCCGGCGGGCACTGCACCAGTCAGAAGCCAGTTCTCCAGATGTGTAAGCATGTTTCTGCTTTGTGTGATGAAAATGAACCTATATGTGCGACCTATTGAGGGGGCCATAAACACGAGTTACAAGCTTCATTCATTAGGGGGAGGTCTCGGTCTCAAAATTCTTCTATTTAAAGGCCTATTTGGATGAGAACTGGTATGCTGGTATGTATAATATAATCAGGGTAATGACAAATCTGCAGACAGATTAGATTTGTTGTCTAGAAAAGAAATAGGAGAATGTGCTATTTTGGCTGGACATCAGACTTCATTTAATTAAAGCATCGGTGTGAATGATTCCAGCTAACACATGCAAAGAAATCCATTAAAGGGGCCCTGAAAGGCATTTTTGAGCACACTAAATGAACTAGCGCAATCGTTAGATTGGGTCGTCAACGTCAGCTGTGCCAAGTATTACTGTTTACGTGCAGTGGAAAGCTCACACTTTTGTTCCAAAGTTTGTCGCTTTTTTTTTCACCCTTTCCCTTCGTGTTTTTGGACGCCGCCATCTTCACATGTCTACGTCACCAATTCCCAGATGTCGTCATGAGGTAGAGATCCTGCTATTGGGCGGCTTTTACACGCACTTCCGGCGAAGAGATGTGTCGTCTGCTCAGCGTCGGCGGGTTGCGGCTGCACCTTGCTTTCTGCATCACGCTAAGACGTTAACGTGTTCGTCTATATTTAGTTATTGCCACCATTCACAATATATGGGTGCAGCTTGTCAGAACACAGGTACACGCTGCTCGAAATGCGACGCTGGTTGCCTGTGCCTCGATGCCCGTTCATCGCTACCGATAAAGCGATCCGATCCGGCGCGTGTGTGCACGGGTTCTCTATCGGTTTATAATGTCTTTTAGACATTGCCGCCGGTAGTAAGTACCACCAGCCGCAAATAAGAGCGGCACCAGCGGGGCCACATTGAGACACAGACTTTTTGGATTGCGCGGTTACATCAAAAACGAGCGCACTCCCCGTGCGGCTGCGAGTTCGCCGCCGATAAAAGGGCGCGGTGCCGCCGATAGCAACCGCCGGAACGTACACCGCGAAAGGGCAAGCCGCAGGCCGCACATCTGAGGGCTGATACCCGAGACGGCAGCAACGCCGCGATACGCGAAAGAGCGGACGTATACAATATCCTCCGAGAATCTCTTTGCTCCGCGCACCTTAAGAATTCAGAGAGGAAGCAGCAGTTGTGCGGTATATTTAGGCTATTACCACGGTTCACAAGATATGGGTGCAGCTTGTCCAGAACACAGGTGCACGCTGCTCGAGTGCGGCGCTGGTTTGCTCTGCCTCGATCCCCATTCATCGCTTCTGATAAAGCGATCCGACCTGGCGCGTGTTGTGCACGGGTTTCTGTGCCGGTTTAAAATGTCTTTGAGACATGCCGCCGGTAGTAATTACTACCGCCGCAAAATACGAGCCCGGCACTGCAGCGGCGGCTACATCTGAGACAGCGCTTTTTTCGATAAACAGTGCGGGGTGCATTAAAGGGAAACCATCGCACTATCCTCCCCGTGCGGCTGCGAGTTCGCCGCCGATAAAAAGTCACGTGCCACCGATAGCAACCGCTGCAAACGCCGTGATACGCGAAGAGCGACGTAAGAGCCTCCGAGATCGACTTGCTCCGCACACCTTCAGAGAGGAAGCATCAGGTGTGCGCTGACGCTGGCCACGTACTCAATGCGAGGGAAAGCGCATTTCCATGAGCCCACCGAAACGTCGCTGTGCAGTCCTTGGCTGCAAAGCCAGCGAAGGGCCCATACTCAAGTGCTATACAGTTTACCGAAGCGACAGCGACGGCGGCAAGCATGGCTACTGCGTATCGGCTATCAGTGACGGACAAACGAAAGAGCGTCTACGTTTGGGGGCGGCACTCTCGCTGCCGAAGCTTACCAAGGAAGCCCGGAGTTGGTTGAAATCCATGGGATTCGCCAGCAGAGTGCTTTTGAGACCAAACGGCGATGCCGAGCTGCACCTTCCTCCCGTGCCGGTAAGCACTCCTTTGTAGCGAGAAACTTTTTTGCTATGCATGCATGTCACCTATGAAAATGCCCTTCTGGGTACGAACAGTGAAATATTTGCGGGCATGAGCTAAGCCGTGTTAATCTCCGAACAGGGGCTTGAGCAACTTTTTGTGCCGGGTGTGAGCGTGGCCCTAAAGAAGGCGACCCATCTTACAACGTGTGGAAGGAAAGCCACCGTCTGCCAAAAAAACATGGAGAAAAATCCAGGGAAATGGAGGTACAGGCTGACTTGCTTTTGTTTGAAAGGTCCTGGGAAAAGCATGGCTGTCAGTACACCACTGTACTTTCGGATGGTGACAGCCGCACATTCCTTGCATTGGTAGAGGCACGTGTGTACGGCTACATCAAAGTCGTCAAAGAAGATTGCATAAATCATGTGGAGAAACGACATGGGCACATCCGTGCGGAATGCAATTGCTAAATGCAAAGGCAGTGTGCAGCTGACAGCCTTAGTGGCAGAGGAAAGCTGACGGGTGAACTTGTCACAAAGTTAACTTCTTACTACGGCTGGGCCCTGAAATCCCATGCTGGAGATGTCGGGGCGATGCACAAGGCCGTAATGGCAACGTATCACCACGTGACCTCAAACGATAGTGTGTCAAACCACACCCTTGTGCCCGACAGGGCCCAGACTCATGGTGCCACCAAAACGCAGCTTGCGGCCCAAAGGAGAGCCTGCTCCTGAAGCACAGGTATACCTGCCCCCTACAGTATGCCAAGCGTCTTCCCATTTATGAGCGCTTAGCTGAGCCTAAAGCTGCTGGAGGCGGTGGCCAGCGCGGTGAAAACCCCAAAATCAGCATAAATGAGAGCTTTGCACTCGCTAATGTGGTTTCCTTGCGCACCGGGTGTGGTAAAGAGCGACATGCTTCGCTGTTCTCCATGTGCAAGCAGCTGTCGCAGAGGCTTGTTCACGCTTCAATGCGGGAAATTGGCAAGCATCCTCGCAAATACTCAGCGAGCTGAGTGTAAACTCTGGCCTCCACAACATGAAGAGGATGGCTGAGAAGGACAAGTGCCGAACAGCCCCAGTTGGTACGCAAACGGGCCTACCGACGGGCGTACCGACTGGGCTGTACCGTTGCGTACCGTTTTGCGAAAAACGGGTACAATACGTAGCCTGGTTTATTTCAGTGCTATTTATGCATCTATGATAGAGACGGGAATTGGTCTTTTTTTTTTCCTACTTCTTTACATCTAACAGGTCGAAAGAAGAGACTTGCGAAGCTGGAGGAACGGGAAAGACGGAATTCGTCCTGGAGCGGTTCTCGCATCGCATGAAGGTCCAGGAACGCAAGGTTGCTTTTGTGTGCATTTCCACATTACTGCTGCAGCCACGGGCAGCAGCGTTCATTTGCTGCTGACAGCATAGGAGTGAAATTGTGCGTATTGTGCCTGAAGTGAAATTGTGCGTATTGTGCCTGAAGTGAAATTGTGCGTATTGTGCCTGAAGTGAAATTGTGCGTATTGTGCCTGAAGAAAAAAATACAGTTTCGTTCGGCATAAAAGAACTCACTCAGCTCCATTCCAGCTACTAAAAACATTTTTCAACTAAAAAAAAAAAAAAGGCAAGACACAGTAAAAACTTCCCAATTTCTCACTACAGTTACGTAATAGGGGAAGGAGTAGCTTAATTAAAGGGCCAATGCAGACAAAATACAAGTTTGTTTTATTCAAAAGATTTCATGCTTTATAGCGCCCCCAGTGCTTGTCCGGCAGCAAACGATGCTGTTATTCACTGAGAAATTTATCAATTTAAAGAAGCCCAAGAAATTTAATAGTTGTTGGCTGCCCGTGTCACCTCATAAATCTTGCGCTGAGAAAGGAGCTGCGTGCATGCCTTCAAAATTCGCGAAGGTGCTCGTGCAATCCTCTACTACCTCGGAAGAAAGCGCCAGCGAAAAGACAGGCTTGTTGAGTTTCAAGCGATGCACAACACAGAGGTAATGAAGTCGAGACAGTGACCCTGGAATCTCGTCTGTCCGGGAGAATACATTTTCAAAACACACGAGACGCCGACCAGTCAAAAAAATTTTGACTGGTCGGCGGCGTCTCGTGTGTTTGAAAGAAACAGAAACGCGGAAGACTTTGAAACACGTAACCAACGCGGTGGCTATCACTGGAAAACTGTCTGACCAGATTGCTGGAGCAGTGGCACACCCTTGGTCAGCTACTTTTGAACAAGACACAGCCAAAAAACAGCAGCGCCCAGACTTTCTGCGGGTCGTACCAGATCCCCAAGACAGATGCAGCTTTGGGAGATCGGCGGGACGAAGTCCAACGTGATCGCCAAATACGGAAGGAGCCACGAGGCAAGGTGGATGCGACCCCGGCCAAAGAAAGTGAAGCCTTCATCCGAGAGTACCGGACATGCTAGCGTGACCCGTGAGGAACGCCTTTTGTACTTCCTGACCTCTGATGTAAACTTGCCTTACGGCCTTTTCTTGAAGGGTGTCATCCCTGTGTTTGAGAAAGTCAACGTCCAACTTCAGTCTCAGGCACCTCACATTCATCTGCTCCAGTCCCTCTTGATGCAGCTCCTAAGGGACCTTTTGGCTAGGTTTGTCAATCCCTCTGCCATTAAGGCCTGTTCTTCGCCACTGGAGGTTCCCTACCAAGACCTAAAGAACCAAAAAGCAAATAAAGATCTTGTCCTCGGGAGCTGCACATTGTCTGTTGTGGAGGGGCTGTGTGCCAGGGAGAAGCAGCAGTTCTTTTCTACTCTTCGGGAGTACTTTACTGTCACATGCGACTACGTACGGCACAAATTTCCACTGGAGGATGAAACCTTGACAAAAGTGGAAGTAGCCAATTTGAAGTTCTTGAGCGATGCATCTTTCAATAACCTTCGCTTCTTCATTGAGTCCTTCCCACAGGTTCTGCCCCAGGAGAAGAATGAGTCTAGAGAAAAAGCCTTGGACGCCCTTGAAGTGGAATTTGCGGAACTGTAGGCACACAATATTTCTGGGGACATTTTAAATGAAGAGAGGATTGATGTTCAGTGGTCAGAAGTGGGAAAAATTGCTAGCATTGATAGGAAAGTGAAGTTTGGTAGAGTGGCAAAGGTGATGCTGCAGCTGTAGCACGGTTAGGAAGACGAGAACCGAGTTTCGGTCTTCGCTTTCCAACAAGGCTCTAGGTGACCTCCTCATGGTGAAGGGTCACCAAACTGGACACTGTTTTGACCAGCTGTATTCCGACAACTTTTTGAAGCTTGCGAAGACCGCAACTGCCAGGTCCTTTCAGAAGCAAAGACACTTGGTTCCCTCCACTAGAAGAACGAGGAGTAGAGTTTCTCATGACGAAAGAACAAAGCAGCTCAAAACAAACATCCTTACCCCTTTCTGATGTCAGTATCCAGTCAGTAATTTGCAAAAAAAAAAAAAAAAACTCTCTCTCTCTCTCTCCCCCTCCTCCCTCCTTCCCTCCTCCCCCCCGCTGCGGTCTCCCGAATTTTTATGTTGCTAGGTTGGCAGGTATGGAACACGTGAAGACCGACAGAGATTATCCAGGCGAAGGCCAGGGAAGTTGCCAATGTGAAGTGTGTTGCACTAGCCATTCCTAAAGCAAGCAGGGGCTGGGCAACGCGCTTTATGAAACGGTTCAGTTTCAGCCCGAGGCGACGGACCTCCGTGTGTCAGCAGCTGTTTGCCGACTTCGAGGAGAAGCTTTTCAAGCGCCTCAAAACGGAAAACGCTTCCCATAATCGGAATCAAACCTGCGTCCCTCGCGCTTTGAAGCCAACGTCTGCCCGACTGCACCATCACGACACGGTCGAAGCAGTTTAAATTTAGGACTTTACTTTGACTCAGGCTGCACGGAAGAAAGCCTCGCGTCTTCTATCATTCTCTCAAGAATGCCGCTTTTTTCCCAAGCATGCAACGCGCAGTGACTGTTGTTAAATGAACCATGCTTTTTTCAACAGAACCTCCACTTAAACGAGCAACAGCCTCAGGGCCGTCTTGAATCCAGCCGCTAGTTTTAAAAAAATATTCGAGGTGGCCATGCATAGCCTGTGATGACGATTACTTGGAGAACAGGAAGCCGGTCACGCAGCAGCCTTGTCGCACGTGCGCAGCCCCTTGAGGTGAGGGAGCAGCATGGCGGTCAGGCTGTCGGCAACGTTCATCCCAGCCTTGCTGGCACGCAGGCCACTGCAGAAGGGAAAGAGCACCTATAAAGGTACCGCTGGGACGATTAAAACCCCAACTGGATCTTTATTCCGTAATGGAAATCCAGCCCTTTCAACAGTTTTATAGGCCACGAGGCCCATCGTAGTGAGCAAGTGCAACCTGTAGTGTTATGTTGGACTAAATCGATAATTTTAAATGCACACACTGCTCATGTAGCACACAGCAGACCATTCAGTCTGTTATTTCGCAAGCACCAAGAGGGCTGACCACAAGAAACCTGTGTGCAGACTCTGCAGCCACCACAAAAGCGAACGAATATGACGACGAACGCCAGCGCGCTGAGGAGAGGACGTGCAGGATGTAAGCACTTCTACCTCTCTCTCTCCCTCTGTCTGTCTGTGTGTGTGTAAGTGTGTGTGCATGACAGAGAAATAGAGAGGGAAAGAGAACAGAGCATGAGAAGAAAAGGTGCCACACGGTTTGGAGCAAAGGGCAAGGGTCACAGACAGAAAACAGTCTGTATGAAAGACGACAAACGAGAACGGTTTGGGCCTGCTTGGTGGCACAAAAATGAACCAAATCAGGCATGCCTGCACTTAAAACAAATCTCCATCAGAGCATCCCGTCATTTCATTTATTTCATGTTTTTGTAGCAATCACCACCCAGGAATACTATAAACCCTAATATTACACTGACTTGGCCATTTTGACTTAGTGATGCAGCTTGAGGGCAGCTGAAGAAGAGAGTCAAGTCACCGAAACAATAAAAACAACGTAGTGACCTTAAAGGAAAAGATGGAAATGAGATGAATAAGGGTTATTCTGAATGTGGTCCAAACTTCAAGCGCTATCTTCATAGCACTGTACCTAGTAATCAAAGCTGATTTTAGGCATTTTTTTAGGCACAAAAATTTGGTATTAATGGCTGTGCCTGTGCTTCCACCAGCATGTACCTATGCAAGAAGAATTGCATAGAAAAGTAAAATTATGACAACTGTAAAACAAAAGAATAAGGGATAGCTTCTGAACATTTATTTTAATTACAGAAAGGCCCTCAGATTGGTTCCAATCGCTCCAGATACAGAACAAAGGCAAGAGTTCTGCAATGGACATTTGGAAAGCTAGAATGGACACAACGGTAAAAGTGTGCAGTGCATCAAATACCCAGCGAACCTTACCAGCAAGGAATTTTGAAACTGAATTTTCGCACACATCTCTGCTTAATATAGGGTTTATATAATGTCCAAAGATGACTGCATTTGCTGCTTCTGAGAACCCTACATAAAAGCAGCAGTTTCACAAACACACTAAATCAAGGTATAGAATTACGATTGATTTGACTGATTGTAGTGTTTAACGCGTCGACGCAACGCAGGCGATAAGGCGCGCCGTAGTGGAGGGCTCCGGATTAATTTTCACCACCTGGGGATCTTTAACATGCGCCAAAATCTCGTACACACAGGCGTTTTTGCTTTTAGCCTCCATCAGAAAAGCGGCCGCCGTGGCCGGGAATCGAACTCGCGTCCTCGTGCTCAGCAGCATGCTGATTTTAATTACGTTGAATTACGCTAACCTTAAATCCTTCAACGGATGTTGGGAGCTGCTTTGGCACAAAAAGTGTCGAATGCATCACTAAATCGAAGCTTTCACAAAAGTCAAACAGCCACGAGAACAAGATGAACCAGGTCATCCTTGGCCAAGAGCAAATGCCAGGCACAACAGAACACAGTGCATACACAGGAGCACATATGCCCTATGAACAACGCCCTCTGTTCAAAACTGCTACAAGGTACCGCAACTATTACCACCCACCTGTTGTCCAGCACCAAAAGTCCAGAGTCAAGCAGGCGGCCCGTATCACTGCACCCACCAAAAGCGTCAGCCAGGCTCACACCTCCGGACACCAGGCACCAGTCCTAATGCAGAGAAGAAGACAATTCTTGATCTCCCATATCTTCGCAAGTACACTCAAACCCCGCAATAACCAAATCGTGCGAGTACGAAATTCCCACGGCAATTTCGGATCCCTGGCAAACGTCTATAGAAGTCCATATATTTCCTATCTCGCGGCAATAAAATGTTTTTGGAAAGCAATCCCGCATTAACGAAATTCGCCGCAAGTCCTTCCGACATTTTATCTACCCATCTGAGGCCAACAGTGTCCGAAAAGTGCTCAAATGCATTTTTTTTCTGACTCAAAGTGCATAAACTTCTGCCGCAGCGTGTTTCCATGGCCACCGCCACATTTGTTTACATAAAAGACCGTGCAGTAGGCAGCCGTGGAGGCAGCCTCGCAGCGACACCACCAGGGGGCGACACATGGTGACTCACGAGTCACGGCACGTCTTTGGCTTAGGCTACACCAGCTACGCTAGCCGGCTGCCGCTGAACAGCACACGGGCATTCGTTGTGTGTGCGGCAATCGGCACGGTTCCTCTCAATCAAAAACTGAAGTTTTTATCGCTACAAGATAAGGCAGCCATCATTGCCCAAGTCAGTGGCTTAAGTGGAAGAAGGCAGGAAGGCGCCGACAAGTTTGGAACCGCCTGCAGCTCTCCGTACCATTTTTAAAAGCAAGGACGCCACTCTTTAATGGCGCACATGCGCAAAACAAAACAGTGACGACTGTAGCCTTTCTGGACATCAACAAAAGCGGTGCTCACTTAGTTTTGTGAACAGCACTGGAACAACGAGGTGCCACTGTGTGGCAACGTTCGTCAACAAAAGGAGCTGGACTTTGCTTCCATGCTCGTCGGACATACTCGGTGTCGAGGACCAGGGAGAAAAATTTGCAGAGAAGGCAAACCCGCGCGATATTTTGGAGGCGTTTGACACGATGCGGTCGCTCTAAGGCAGTTGCTCTAAGGCACGCATGACTGGCAATGAAGCACTTCTTGTAGTGCGAGAGCTCTGAGCCGTGAAGTTACTGCAAGGTATGGCTCGCCAAATAACATCACCGACTTTCAGAAATAAATTTTCGGTTAGCGGGCGATTTTTCGACTCTGTGTTACTCTTGCGGCAACGAAATTCCTGCAAAAGCAAATTTTTTGGCTTTCGTGGGAGGATTTGTTATTGCGGGGTTCGACTATATAACCTGCACGATCATCTGCACCCACAGTGAAGAAAAACAAATACTCCGCACAGACTTCCAGCACAAAAGTGGCTCTGTAAAATGGCATTTAAATCGTCATGCAACGGAGTACCACGCAAGCACATTGCATGAACTCGGGCAACGAATGCCCGAAGCGTACAAACTCGGTAGACTATAGGGTTCAACACACCGACGCACTGGCTATGAGCGTGTCGTAATGGAAGGGTCTGAAATAATTTTGACCACCTGGGGATCTTTAACGTGCGCCGAAATCTCATACAGATGGTCATTTTTGCTTTTCGCTTCCATCACAAAAACCGGCCGCCGCGGCCGCAAATCAAACTCGCATTCTCGTGCTCAGCAGCACAATGCCTTAGCCACTGAGCCACTGCAGTGCGTAAGTCCACAAACCCGATTTTTTTTTTACCCACGTGCTCAGAATGCATAGTATAGGAAGACAATGTGCTGTGGGCCGACGCTGACCAGGAAGCTGCAAGCGACTTCAGTGACGACAGCTTTGATAGCAAGTACAGGGATGAACCTATTTGCCTAAAGTGAGGGGAAGGGAGGGGCATACTAACATGTTATAAATAAAAAAGAAATTTGGTTGCATAATTTCGTGCGTGCTTTCACTGAAAGGGTAAGGTTTTGATAGCGCTTCTCTAACCATCTTTATGGCATAAAATTTGAACTTTTAAAAAATCTGGTGGAACTTTTTCTCACATAATGAACCCTCTCCCCAAATTTACGCCGTAATATCTGAAAAAAAAAAAAAGAAAGAAAAAGCAAGAAACGCAAATTCTTGCGGAGTTGTTAACAGTTAACTGACTGACTGACTGCAACGGCTTACTTGCACGAATGCTTTGCTCCGTGGACAGTCAATGCACTCGCCATTTGTACAAGTGCGGCACGCACACACACAGCTGGCTGGCGCCGCATCTTTTCAAAGTGCTACGAGTTGTGTCGCGCCTCCGCCAGATGGCGCCACGGGTCCCGCGACCGAGAGAAGACGCAGTGAAACATCCCCCTCGCGAGGGGCACGATCAAATGCAGAGCATTTCCGGGGGCGCACGACGTTAAGTAGTTTGCGTTATGTTAATGTTGTTGCACTTGTGGCAACTGCTGACGAGAGAGCGCTCGTCAGCAGTAATTTGAATGAGTCAACGATATAAGGCGCGTTCGTAGCGTCCCATTCTGTGTCGGCTTTGTGGCGCAGTGGGTAGAGCACCATGTACATTGCGTTCCGCCCGCAGGGTCAAGGGGTCGAAACCGGGCGCCGGATAGTATTTTTTTTTTTTTTATATAGTAGGGAGGGGTGCGGACAACGACGGTGCGGACTACGGACGTCAACGCGGGTGACAAAAAAAGGCAGGTTCATTACACGATTAATCCGGTATTCGGAGTCGACTCCTATGCGGCAATATACGGTAGCTGCTTACCAAACTGACTTCCCTCGCAAGTGGAGCTTCGCGCAACAGCTCACCTGGTGAGAGATTCCCCGAGCAGTGCGTAGACCCATCAGCAGGAGTTCTTCCAGACTGAAAAATTGGACATTGTTGCTGTTGCAGTGACACCTCGCTCTACACGAGCTCCTAATAACACTGCTTTTGGATCCATGAGTTGAACATTGTACTACCAGTGTGCTAATGGGGCAATATGTGGTGGTGCAGCGGCACTGCCCACCAACCCATTCACACGCCTGAGTGGCATGCCCGCAAAAACGATGCATAGCAATGTACACACCACCTAGTACGGATCAGTGAGGCAAGCGTCGCAACAGTGCGCAAGCTATATCAACAAATACAAGTCTGCTTCGCTGAGAAGACTACTTTCTCCTGATAACAATGTAACAAATTTCATCGCAAGCTTCAAATAAATATTCATGATTTTAAAGAAAGCAGACAATGCAGCGGCAACTTCTCATGATGTCGCAGAATGATGTCGTTTATGCGATTGGTGGCTCCGACCTAAGCCACCACAAAAAACACGATTGGGTGCTTGTAGTAGAGCCTCTATTTCCATTTAATCGTGTCACTTTAATGTGAATGTGCATTAAAGCGCTGATAACCATGTTCTTAGTACCGACTTAAGGGGGGGACGTGGCCTTCAACGCAAACTTTTTTAATTCTTGAAGGATTTTGATAAAACTTTGTGGACATGTTGCCAATATACATCACATTATGCCGTGAAAATATCAGCCAGCTACATTCAAAACTACTTTATTAATAATGTTTTTCTTTTGTAAAACTCGTGGAGAGCATGCAGAATTTGTAAATTATGATAGAACGTTGGTTTGATTTTCTATGCACTCTGAGATGTCTACCACAGGTGAAGACATTCTTCAATTATTTTTTTTAGCATAAATCTTCTTAGTTTTTCATTTTTTCACATGTCTGCCAAATAGACGTTGAGTATAGAGATGAGTAACGCTCAAATCACATATTCAGAAATGAGAAACTTGAAAAAACAAGAATGTCATCACCTGCGCTGCAGTACAAGATTTATTACAAAACAAACAGGACGAAAATACACATAGCCGTTGCCGAGCAATCAGCTCCACGAGATGGGCAGGACGCTTGAAGAACTGTGCTGAGAAAAATGAGTTCTAAGTTTCACATCGTTTTGAATGCACTAAAAGGCACCTGGGCTGTAGCTCTTGGCGTCCTTTTGGATGTGGCGTCGCTTGGCCATCTGGCCTTGTGTTTGGAGAGCCTTTGTCGCTTTTTTTTTTTTATTATTATTATATCCTTTTCCTCGGCCCTCTGAAGCACGTGCTGTCCGGGCTTCACACCGAGGGACGTGCACAACTCTGTGTATGCACGAAGGGTGCCCGCATTGTACTTCAGGACTGCCTCGCTGACAGCCGTCTCTGCTGCTATCAACGAAGCATTTTCGTCCTTGGGAAGAATTGACCATATCACAGAATGAAGACTTTCGGCAGAATTTTGCGTTTTCTTCCCCCTGCACCGTTCAAGCAGCTGAGGCTCGGACAGTCATATGTACAAGGGCAGAAGCGCCTCCGCAACATGCCTTTGCAGGTTGTATTTGTGAGGTGGCTGAGGCTCACCTTTGGCTTCTACCACTCTGTGCTTGCACCAGCTTGTGGGTCCTGGCGGACAGAGCTTATGATGGGGTGTCGGTTGACGTCACATGATAGAACGTCGCCATCACAGCCTTCTGCATGCCTTCAACGTCTGGGTGGGCTCGCAAGGCCATACCACAGCAATTGGTAAGCTTTTTAATCAAGCCCTGCGTTAGACCCCCTCTGCCGCCAAGGGGTTGGCCCTTCTTGCCCTTCATTATGGCGCCACGGAGCCCTGACCCCATGCTTTTCGTTACATGGTTTATGCAATCCTCTTTTGTAAGAGTATGAAACCATATGTCCTGTCCTCGCAAAGAGTCAGATATGTGCAGCAGTCACCGTCACACACGATGTTGGTGTAGCGCAAGTCATTTTTTGCGAGTGACCGTCTGAAGAGCACCAAAGCCGCTTCAACTTCCATCCTACCCGAGGGAGCACCAGTGTTCTTTTGACACACGTGGGATTTTTCCCAGTCGTCGTAGCCAGGGTCGCCTTTCTTGGGACCTAGGGCACACCCGTGGCAACGGTTAGACAGCACAACGGCGTCTAGAACTAAACCAGTGTAAAATTCTATCACCGTTCCCACACCAATGTGGGATGTATGGCCCCGAGTCATCCAGGTGCCGTCGTACACAACCGTCACATTTTTGGTGAATGACACCTCCATCTCTGTGTACACATCGCGTACTGCCGTAACAGCATCGGAAAACACGTTTGCTGCGGCTGCATCAACAGCGGGCCTAAACACTCTCTTCAGATGCTTTTGAAAAGTTTTCTGGTGTAAGCCTCGGTGAGATACATTCATTACCGACCAGAAATCATTCAGTGCGGTTGCACCTTTTCCGATGCTCTTCAGAGCTTGCATTGATCTCAAATTGACATCAAAAATCTTGCTGCCTTCTTGCCGCAGCGACGTCCACTCGTTAGCGACAGCCCCGCAAGTCGCGCGAGTCAGAAACATCCTGACCGCTAACCCATGCCTTGTTCCCGGCACGACTGTAAGTCCCGGCTGCAAGCACTGCTGACATAGTGCTTTGCTCAGCAATGCATTTATTGCCGCAACCTGAATCACTAAAAACTCGTCAGTGTTTTCCGCGGTGGTCGAGTTTTCACCTTCATCACCAAGCAGTTTCATTTTGCGCCCCGTCGCAGACATCGAACTTAGCGACGCTTGCACTGACGCAGCACACTCATGGCACTCATTCGTCGACACGAATTGTGGTTCCAGATGTACCTGAACTGTATGGCCCATACTTGAAGACGGCATCTCTTCATCACTCCGAACGGCCCCCGAAGTGCTGGGCAGCGCGTCGATGTCGTTCGGACTGCGCTCGCGGCACTCGTTCGTCGGCACAAACTGCGGTTCAAAATGCACCTGACCTGTATGGCCTGTGCTCTCAGATGGCATCTCTTGAGCACTGCGAACGGCCCCCGAAATGCTGGGCAAGCGTCGATGTCGTCCGTACCGCGCTCACTTCCAACAAAGAGCTCACTTTCCGGTGCGGCCGGTGGGGTCTTCTTTCTTTTTTTGTGCATCAGAAACTTCCACTTGCGGCTGCCGAAGCTGTGGACGGTGTTGTGCTTTTTCTGGAATGTCCGCCGATTCATGATTGCCGAAAAAAAAAAAAAAAAACACAAACGACAAGTTGCCGATATCACGAGAGCGAAAACAATGAATACAGCGAGCGGGTGAACGGCGAAGAGGCCACGGAGACCGGGCACGCCGGGCGCGCAGCAATGTAACGGACCAATAGCGAAGCGCGCTGGGATAACGGGGCCCGGGAAACCAATCGGAGGCGCTCATTCTTGTTGCTGCGGCCTTGCGCTTTTGCTTTTTGTGCAGTTATTTTGCGTCGGAGGCTTCGGCCGACGCGGTAACTTTGAACGCAAGGAGCGGAGCGTTTCCCCGGTACCAAGATGGCGGCGCTCGGTACAGCCATTCAGGAGCTACGGCGCTTCAAAAAATGTCGTTTTTTTTCGTGAACACACGCAGATATTTAGCCACCTCATCTCATAAAAGTATTTTTGGGGGGGCACTTCACGATGGTTTTCGGTAGAATAACTTCACACACAAATAGAATACGAAATGAAAAAGCCGAATTTCTTACTTTAAAAAAAAAAAAAAAACGATTTTTTGGTCATTTTTAGCGAATTGAAAGCCGCGTCCCCCCCTTAAAATACGTCACTCCTGCCCATATTACGCCACTGTTGCACAAAACTTGAAACATTTTCCACATTTCTTGCCGTTTTCCGGTTTACGAAAGTATTTTCCGTGTCTGAAACATAGCTGAGTGAGTCACGAAATGCTAGTCCTTCCAAACTGTCCAAAGTTGTATTTGGTCTTAACAGCGCCTTCAACCATGCTTTCCAGGCCTAGACTGACACAGCAGCACCAAGAGACCGACATTCAGACACCCACCGTTCGTGCCTTGCGAGCCTCCTGGTGAGGCGCGTGGCGTGGCCTCGACTTGCGACCTCGCGCATCCAAACGGACTGGGCTCCAGCGTCTGAACCCTCGCCTCCCATTCGCCCTCCTCGCCATCCACCCAGACCCGGCTGTGGGCCCCTGCGAGGTGGCATCGAAAAATGAACGAAACAAGATGAGAGGCCCAAGCAGCCAAGTGGAATATAAGACCTACCTCAAACCAATGTCACTTTGAAGAGCTTTAGATTGACTTATTGTGGTGTTTAAGAGTGCTGAAGCTGCATATTGGCAATGAGACACGCCATAGTGATTTTTCGATTATTCAACTGGATTCACCCAACTGATTAATTTCAACCACCTGGGGACCTAACATGCACCAAAATTTTGACACAGGGGCGTTTTTGCTTTGCGCATCCATCAAAAAAGCATCCACAATGGCAAGGACTGAACCCACATCCTTGGGTTCGGCTCAACAACGCCTTAGCCAATGAGCCACCGCGGCGGGCACTGAAAAGATTCAGACTCTGGCAAAAGGTAGTTTTCGGAAAGTTGCCACACACGGCGTGGACATTCGCTGTGGCACAGGATGGAAATCCACGGCACAAAAAGAAAATCACCCCAAAAAAACATCTCTGAAAACACCCATGACGTGAAACACTGCCGCAGCCAATGCTGACAGATTTGCTACACATCAATTTCCACGTGCAGACGTCTAAAAAATCTCGAACGATTCCTCCAACCTAGCTACACAGTGCCTAGCATTAACTTCACCTAACGGGTTAACTAGGAGAATTGAGCATATTCGTACATAGTCCACAGATAGCAGCTCTAAAGAAGACAGGGATGGAGGAAAGACAACAAGAACAGTGCAGTCGTTGCCCTTTTGAGTTTGCCCGTCTTCCTTTCGCACTGCTACCTCTGAATTCCCAGAATGAGGCACAGTTTTTAACCCACATCTCCTCCGTTGCCTACCACATAAGTCACTAAAGGCTCTGGGTTAACGAGCAAAGGTCTGTAAAGAAAACTTAGGGAGACAGCACTGACCTGGCCCGATGCCCAGGTACTGCGACCCTCTCCAGCATGCCTGATTGTGCTGGCACTCGTGCCCCTGTGTGGGTCAAGTAACAAGAGACGATCACACCAAGGAAAGTTGGGTCACATTGCTGATCTAAAATACGCACCCCTCCCAATTTATTTTGCCCCATGGCTTAAGCTGCAAAAACAAAAGTGAGCACACGACTTCCAACTGCACACTAATACGCAGCAGTAGATCTTGCGTCACCATAGGAAAGCATCAGCTTTTTAGATTATTTTCATACAATTTGAACACACATTGTTTAAGAAAACAAAATAGGCGTTGAGCTCACTGAGGCTACTTTCAACAATGTGTAAGGAGATCACCCTTCCTTACCACCCCCTCCCCTCCGCCCCTTCCCAATATGCCAGTTATTAGGGCATGTTGCAATTTTCCAATGCTACAACCTTTCCTTTGCCAATTTTCAAGATTTCTGGTAGTGGCAGCTAGTGCAGAGTAGTCTCCTTGACCCATGACCTATGCAGCAACCTTTGTTGTAAGTGGTTGATACTTCTCCACAACGTTATGTAGTTTCCGCCATCAAACACAAGCGTTTACTGCTGTGGTGCAGTAAGCCCAGTATCACAGAGCAAGAACCTTTCCCGGAGGGGTGGGGGGGGGGGGGGGGGGGACTGTAGCTTCCAAAGCTGCAAACCACCGAGAAAATACCGCACAATACCATGCCCGACTATATAAGAGACAAAGTGGTGGCACTTTGTGGCAGGGTGCCCAATGCAAGCTAATCAACCAACCATCTTTAACATGGACCCCCTGCTGCCCAAGGGAAAAAAAAAAAATCAGGCAGCCCGGCACTAGTTTCTTCCCCACATTCGAGCACACAATACAGGTGTGCATTTCATTTCAGCAAGCAGATAGAAAGCCTGCCTTACAGTAATTTTTAACCACTGACTGCGTGCAGTATTTCTGATGCATAGGTGACGCCAAGTAGTGATACGAGGTAAATACCGCGATCTCCTTTAAACGATAATTGATTGATTGTAGGATTTAACGGGCCGACGCAACGTTGGCGATGCGGTGCGCCGTAGTGGAAGACTCCGGATTAATTTTGACCACCCGGGGGTTCTTTAACGTGCGCCCAAATCTTGCACACATGGGCGTTTTTGCTTTTCGCCTCCACCAGAAAAGCGGCCGCCGCGGCTGAAAATCGAACCCGCGGCCTCGTGCTCAGCAGCGCAATGCCTTAGCCATTGAGCCATAGCGCTGGGTACAACAAAGATGTATGCCGATGGAGTTGGGGACGGACAATGTCTACGAATCACTGCTGTCTTCAAGTCCCAAGTGGACCTTGCTGACTGGACAAGAGCATTAAAGGACTAAAACCCAGCCTACAAACCTTCGTACGGACATGCCTACAGCGATGCTGAGGCTTGACGTAAGTGAACGTGCTTGTTGCTCTTTTCACAACTAAAATTGCAAAAACTTCGACACACTCATGACATTTATTAGATGAGATGACCCCCAGAGTGGGCTGTACAGAAAGAGGCTTCTCGCTGCTATGCTGACATTAATCTTGATTGAAAAGGAAAAAAATCATACATTTTTTCCGATGTCAAAGCAGTTAGTGTGACAGTGTTCGAATTAATAAATCAACAGAGTAGGAAAGGCATGCAAGAAGATTTACAAAGAGGAGACTTGCATTTCTATAACCAAGGCATGCAACAAGGACACCTGAGAGGAGTTCGTTGTTTTAGATCAAGAATATAAACAGGAAAGCATTCAGCGAAAAGTACAGCTAGAAATTCAGCAAGGTCTGTAACAGGAAAATCTAATGACAAGTGATAACAAGGGATGGCAACTGAGCGTACAATCAGAAGGTCAAAAAGGAGTTCACTAAGAAATGCAATAAAAATGCCGATCGGCACCATGATGAAGAGTTTACAAAGAGATGGCCGGAGATGTGGTTACTACAACATGATGGCACAATGTGCCTATAAGGGCTGTCGACATTTTGATATCACTCTCTGAGTCTACAACTGGCAAGCTAATAACGCTGTATGGGCCTGGTAGATAAAGGAGCAGGCACATAATGAACAAAAAACGTGTTCGCCTTCACCTGTCCTGGATGAATTACCCGTTACTGAACCCCTCAGCGAGCATGCCAAGCTCGCAACAGTTCTCAATACAAAAAACAGTACGATTACCATACCGGACTCGCAGAATCAACCCACCTCCCTTTCGAAACACTCAGAACTCACCTGGCGAGCAAAGTTGGACACTTCGTAGCGCAACAGGCCATTCCCTTCCAAGGCCTGCACAAAAGACAGGGTTTATCATACATGTGCAACAGCTAGAGTTTGTCCTTTAACCCCTTAAGGGCTTATGACGACCTCAGCTCGTCAAGAGCAGTTGCCACTATTTTGCTTATGACGAGCTGTGGTCGTCATGAGTTTTCCGCAATGCTACTAGAGGCTTTTGACGAGCCCGGCTCGTCAAACGGAGATTTACCCTTTTAAACATAGATGGCAGCACAAGTTCCGTCATTGGCGGTGGTATTAAATTATAGTTTGCATACTAGATGGCGGAATGTGTGCGCTTGTTTCCCGCGCGTTTTACAAACATGGCCTCATCCGTGCGGCGTTCTCATGCGGAGAATCTTCCTTCTTCAGACGATGAAAGCGAGAGTGATAAGGATGCCACCGTAGTGTTTTAGTGTTTTATTCTTCGAGTGAAGAAGACAGTGATGACGTTTTTACAGACAGTGACTCTGAAGGAGAAGACAGTAGCGATGATACAATGGCTAGCTCCCGTGAATGGTTTCGCATAGACCTCGACAACATCCCAGCCAGACCTGCCCGGTTTGATTTCAGGGGTTTCATGGGACTGAAGATCACAGTAAGCTCTCCCCCTCAACCACTTGAGCTCTTTGAAGCTTACTTTGATGATGAGCTGCTTGATGTTATCGTTGTGGAGACAAACCGGTACGCTTTTCAGCTTCTGAATTCTAGCAAGCTAGGACAACATTCTCGCTTCCGAAAATGGTATGCACTTACGCGAGAACTTCGCGTTTCTCTGAGCCTCCTGTTGCTGCAAGGCATTGTGCAAAAACCAAACGAAAGGATGTACTGGTCTAGGAATCGGCTGGTTGAGACTCCGGTCTTTGGCGAGATAATGTCCAGAAACCGCTCCGAACTAATAATGAGAATGTTGCACTTTGTCGACAACACGACAATCGAAAATTGTGAAGGACACCCTCAACCTCATCTGAGGAAAATCTGGCCGGTTTATCAGGCACTTCTTGAAAAATACCGGACATTGCATGTGCCAGAGCGGGACGTCAGTGTCGACAAGAGCTTGCTGCTCTTCAAAGGCCGGCTCAGCTGGAAACAGTATATGCCCCTGAAGAGAGCGAGGTTTGGAATAAAGTCACTTTTGCTGTGCGAATCTTCAAGTGGGTATATATGGAACTCTGTAATTTATACACGGAAAGAAACGAACATTGAGATCTCGTCAGAAGAAGCAGCAACCTTCGGAATGGCGATGAAAGTTGTTTTGAAGCTTGTGGAGCCCCTGCTAGACAAAGGCTACTGCGTCACAACTGACAACTTCTACACCTCACCAGAACTGGTTGACTTTCTTTTGAAGAGATCAACTGACATCTATGGCACGACGCGAGCCACTCGCAAAGACCTTCCGCCTGGTTTCGCCAAGTCAAAGCTCAAGAAAGGCGAGATGGTTGCCTTTCAAAGGGACAAGTGCTTGGCTGTCCAGTGGATGGACAAAAAACTGGTGACGGTTCTATCTACAGTACATAGTGCTGAAATGGCGCGATTCATTGACAAAATGGGCAAGGAAACCTTGAAGCCAGAAGTTATACTTGATTATAACCATACAATGGGAGGAGTTGACAGAGCAGATCAGATGCTGGCGAGCTACTCAGTGCCACGGAAACAAAAAAAAATCTCCAAAAGATCTTCCAACACCTCTTGGATGAGGCGACCTACAATTCATTCGTTCTGTACCAGAAAGGAGGAGGCCAAGCATCTCATCTGGAGTATAGGCTAAGGCTTATTGACGAGATCATCACGAAGTGCTCTCCCAACAGCGGCACCAAGAAGAAAGGACGGCCAGGGCGCCCCCCGAACGCAAAACGGTTTTGGGGAGCGCCACTTTCCATCGCACATACCACCAACAGAGAAGAAGCAAGAACCGACACACCGCTGCGTAGTCTGCTACATGAAGCGAGATGTAAATGGCAAGAACATCCACAAGGAAACCAGGATCTGGTGCAGGTGGTGCGAGAAGGCTCTCTGCGCAGTGCCGTGCTTTGAACGCTACCACACGGATGGTAGCCTCAACTAGTGAACTATCGAGAAATTGTTTGTTTTCTGCAAGGCAATTCAAACCCGACCCGTGCTTTCTGGAGTTGCAGAAATTAATTTGTGAATACACCAGAAATGCCCCAAATATAGGGTATTATATGGGGTAAAGAATGACCAATTAAAAATGAGTATCGACTACAAACAATTTTCGCAAATATTTTTGTTTTTAACACATTTCTGAAGCACATCACATCATTAAAAAATTTGGCCATATTGGTGCATAATATATTTGTTTAATGAGCCCTTAAGGGGTTAACCCTACTGCCCACAAAGGAACTGGAAAGCACAACAGGGGCCCCTGAATGAACCAATTCAAGCCAACCAACTTAAAACACCAGCAAGGGCACTTGACTGGACGCAACACAATGCATTTAAAAGCCGTAGGAACCACTGCATGACACCACCAGAAAAAGATATGACCCAAACTCTCTGTACAGTGCATGTGATGACATCCTGATGCAGCGTGGGTAGATTCACTGCCCACATGTACATACGATCATCCTTCTTGCCCTGTACATAGGTACTAGAACGCCAGGCTTAAACTTGCCTACCTGTCGAGGGCCTCGTCCACTGGACGGGCGTTTTTGTCAGCCTGCCTTTTCTGCCTATCACATGTGCTGCCCCCATAGGACAAAACTTGGTTTTTATATGGCCAGTGTGATTAGTTGTTCCTGCTTTCCATGTGAATACAAACAGAACAATGGTTTCTGTTTCAATGACGATGATGATGGTTTGATTTTATTGGCGCAAGGCCGACATGGGCAAAGACCGCCAAACACAAAGTGATTTGATGAGGAGAGAACAAGAAATAAAATCAGTTAAAAGCTATGAGCACGGCTGGTGTAAAGGGCCAGGGTGAAGAACAAGAGTGGTTAAAAAAAAAATAAGGTGGCTGGTGTATAGGACCAGGGGTAAAAACTATGGGTGGTATGAGATGAGTTGTAAAAAGTGAACTTCTGATAGGAACTGAAAGGTGCGTTGAACAGAAAACATGGCATCGTCTCCTAAGAAGTATGACGGGTGTGGTGGAATATGTCGTGTGTGTAGTTGAGGGAAGTGTTTGCGTCGTGTAGTGTCGAGTGCCTTACATTGTATGAGAATGTGCATCATGGATAGGGCCTCTCCGCACCTGCTGCAAAGAGGTCTTGGAGATCCAGTGAGCAGGTGCGAGTGCGTTGCATGAGTGTGCCCTATCCGTAATCTAGCCAAGGCGACTTCTGTGTATCTATTGCGTGTATCGGAGGTGTACGGTCCCAAGTGAGGTTTTATTACGTGTAACTTGTTGTCTGTCTGTTCGCTCCAATGTGTTTGCCATGTTTTGCGAAGTTGTTGTTTGATGTGTGGTTTCACGTCTGTGTAGGGTAATGTGGTGATCTCTACTGCATTCGAGAGTGTAGCAGCAGCGGCCATTCGATCCGCGGCTTCGTTCCCGGCTATACCACAGTGGCCAGGGACCCAGCAAAGGACGAGTTCAAATTTGTGGACATACACCGACATAATACCTTTGATGATAAGATTTACGACGTGATTTTTTGAAGACTTTGTAGAAGACAATGCCCGCACAACACTGAGGGAGTCTGTATAGATAATGGATTGTGGGGTGTGGCTTTGGAGTATATGATTCACAACAAGAAGCACACCATAAGCCTCTGCCGTATAGATACTTGTATTACGGTTAAGAGTTCTAGTGACACTAAGGCCGGGCCCATGCGCAGCGCAGGACACAGAGGTGGAAGTCTTAGAGGCATCCGTATAAAATTCAGAATAATGATACTTCTCCTGCAAATACAAGAAGTGCTGCTGAATTGCACATGTGGGAGCTCGGTTTTTATCTACATGTGTGAAAGATGTGTCGCATGACACAGGGCGGAGATGCCATGGTGCTATGAAATCTGTTACAGAACTTTGGATGGTGTCTAAAAGGAGACAGCAAGCTCTGACGCTTCCTCTCTAACTCTGTAAGAGAAGGGACGCAGAGAACGATGGTCGGTTTATGGAGTAGTGCAGTCATGGAGGTATCATGAAAAAACTGATTTAAAAGGATGGGTGAGGCATGGATGAAATTTTAAAAAGCATAAAGGAGGTCTGTGTATGCTCGCTGACGTTGTAGGTTCCATTTGTTGCACTCTACATACAGACTTTCGACTGGACTAGTCCGAAAGGCACCGCAGGACAAGCGGAGCCCTAGATGAAGCACAGGGTCCAGCATTCTGAGGGATGTTTTAGGTGGCTGACCCATAGACAACGCTACCATAGTCCCAGTCGTGAACCTATCAAGCTGGTAAAAACACGTAAAAGAAGTTGTTTGTCAGCACCAAAAGAGATGTGCGACAGAACCTTCAGGATATTCATTGTTTTAAGCATTATGTTTTAGTTGTTTTTATGTGTGGGATGAATGTGAGCTTTTCGTCAAAGATTATACCTAAAAACTTGTGTTCCTTTTTGACAGGAATAGAGACACCGTGGAGTCGAATGTCTGGATCCGGCCGAATGCCACGCCTCTTGGAAAACAGAACACAAGTGCACTTTCCTGGATTAAATTTAAAACCGTTGCTATCTGCCCAGCCGGCTAGCTTGTCACACCAAGCTGCACTTGGCGCTCGCAAGATAGACAAGTTACACGATTGAAGGAGAGTTGAACATCGTCTACGTAGATTGAACAGGAGATCGATGGTGGCAGTGCCTTCTGAAAAGAGAATTCATTTTTACAATAAACAAAGTGCAACTCAAAACACCACCTTGCGGCACGCCGTTTCCTGCACATGAACCCTAGAGAGTGCAGCTCCAACTCGCACACGAAACGTTCTTTCAGAAAGGTAACTAAGAAAGCGTATTCATCATGTTACCCCGACATTGCCAAAGGACTTCAATCGCTGAGGATGCCGTACGCCAAGCAGTGTCGTACGCCTTTTCAAGATCAAAGAATACTGTCATACAGTACTGCTTGTGGAGGAAAGCATCTTTAATATATTGACTCTAACGCACGAGTTGATCGTTCGTAGATCGGCCCGCCCTAAAGCCCGCCTGGCAGCTCTCGAGAAGACCAGTTGTACTCTAAGTACACGAGTCTCCTGTTTATCATCTTTTCGAAGAGCTTACACAGGCAGCTTGTCAGGGCAATGGGACGATAGCTGGCGGGAGAGGAAGGGTCCTTCCCTTCCTTTAGGAAAGCCACTACTATGGCCTCCCTCCAAGAGCGTGGAATGTGCCCCGAAAGCCATATTTTGTTGTATAGGTGTAAGAGTGTTTCAAGAGTGTCTGGGTGTAGGTGCTGTATCATGGTGTATGTAATCTTATCTGCGCCTGGAGCTGAAGGTTTGCACGTGCTCAGGGCTAGCCCTCAACTCATAGAGAGTGAATTCAGAGTTGTAGGAAGTTTTTGATCTGTCTTTGTCGTGTAAGGGCTTTTTTTCTGCAGATGTTTTGTGTTTTCATAAAAGTGTTCGTGTAGTGTGCTGAACTGGACACGTGTTCGAAGTGTTGTGCAAGCGTGTTAGCCTGGTCTTCAAGTGTGTCCCCTGTTGTGCTAACCAGGGGCAGGCTGTGTGTCTGTTGTCCTTTGAGCTTGCGTATACGTGTCCAGACTTTGTGTGTGTCCGTGTATGAATTAATGGATGTCAAGAAGGTGTGCCAACTCTCTCGTTTCGCCTCACGGCGCACACGTTTTCCTAACGCCTTGGCCCGTTTGAACAAATGAGGTTACCCGACGTGGGGTACCGACGAAGGACACCCCACGCCTTGTTCTGGGCCTCTCGCGCCCGCCTACAGTCCTCATTCCACCACGGCCTCCGCTGGTTGCGCGGGGCACCAGAGGCGTGGGGAATGGACTTTTCGGCGGCGTCGAGGATGTGCGCCGTGAGGAGTTGGGTAGCTTCTTCAACGTGTAGGTGTCCTATGGATGTGTGGTGTAGTTTGGATGTCTCTGTAAATGTGTTCCAGTTAGCTCGTGCTTCATTGAACCTATTATGGGAAGATGAACTGCTTGGGCCTTTACCTATATATGTAAGTGAGGTGGGGAAGTGGTCACTGCCATATGGGTCAGTGCCCACACCCCACTCAAGACATGGAAAAAGAACTGCGGAGCCAATCGCCAAGTCAAGACATGAGTATGTGTTGTGTCCTATATTATGGTATGTAGGCTGTTTATTATTGAAAAGGCATGCTCCTGAAGATGTAAGAAATTTTTCTATAAGGCGACCTCGGGCATCCGTGCGAGAAGAGCCCCAAAGAGCGTTGTGAGCATTAAGGTCGCCTGTCAGGATGTATGGTTCGGGCAGCTGGTCAACCAGCGCCTCGAAGTCAGAGCTTAAAAGTGAAACATCAGGAGGAATGTATATGGAGCATACCGTTATCAACCTATTAAATATTATTAAGCGTATTGCTACAGCCTCAAGGACGGTGTTCAAGGTGACAGGGTGGCATGCTAAGGATTTGCGGGCGATTATGGCCACACCGCCAGAAGAGTGTGTGCAGCCAACCCTGTCCTTTTCTGTATACCAGGTAACTATTCAAGAAATTTGTGTGCTTGGAATTCAAATGTGTTTCCTGAACACACATTACACTTGGCTGATTAGCATGCAGTAGTTCGTATACATCGTCAAGATTTTTAAGAAGGCCTCTACAGTTCCATTGAATTATGTTTCTCTTCCCATTATTTAGTGTGAGAGCTACTGGAGTGTGTATGTTTGTTTATAGTGTCGTCTTTCGGGCTGTGACTCTCGCCTTTTTGGCTTGTCAGGAGGCTTTGGCGTCGGGACGCGTTCCTTGCGCTGCGTTGCAGGCAGGAACGGCCCGACATCCATGTCATCGTCGGATGTCCGAGGGTGCCCGCGGACCGGGCCCCCCGGACTTGGCCCCCCCTCGGGAGCCCTTCGTTTGAGCCGCCACCGCCGAGGGCGTCCGGGCGCCAGAGGTGGCACGGGCGGTGCGGTGGCGGTGGGAACCGGTGCGGGGCCCGTGGTGTCCATCACCTCGGTACCCTCCCAACGCACTGGAGGATGGGGAGACAGAGGCGGGAGCAGCACCGGTCCGACGGAAGAGGTTGCCACCACAACTGCTGCTGCCTCAGCAAGCGGCGTGGCGACGGATTGGGCTGCCTGAGGCACCCCAGGGGGGGGCGGGAGGAGGGACCAGGTCAGCTCTCTGAACTGGGTCCCTGTAGACACCAGATACGCCGCTCCGCCCCCCGGCGAGCTGCGTCGGCGTACCTCCCCAGGGGGAAGAGGCGAACCTCTTTCGCGCCTCCGGCAAGGAAAATGTTTCTCGGTTACTTTTACGTTTATAGATTTTCTTTTCTACTTGGAATTTTTCGCAGGTGCGGGAGTATGCTGGGTGGGGTCCCTGGCAGTTGGCACAGGTGAATACCTGTGTGTTGCAATTATCAGTGGGTGATCGTTTCTGGTCGCATTTGGCGCAGGTTAGTCTTCCGCGACAAGCGTTAGTGCTGTGACCGAACCGCTGGCACTTGAAGCAGCGCGCGGGTTCGGAATGTATAGACGGACTGGGCAACGGATGAATCCTGCATTTATGTGTACGGGAAGTGTGGATCGGTCGAATGTTAGGATGATGTGCTTCGTGGCTATTTCTTTGTTGTCTCTCTCGGATTGTTGATCCACCTCACTGCAGTCACACCTTGATCTTTGAGGCCCTCGAGGAGGTCGAATGTCTGTCTCGTTTAAGAGATCCGTCTCAGAGATCACACCCTGCGAGCTGTTGAGGCTGCGGTGGGGTGTGATCCTGACATCTAGATCGGCCATGCGGGTTTGCTTGAGAAGACTTGTTGCCTGTTGCTGATTATTGAGTTCTACTAGGAGTTCACCAGTTCTTTGTTTTTAAGCCTTATAAGATTTGCCCACAATGTTTTCAAGGAATTTCGAGATCAGAAATACCGACTTTGGAAGTGATGGGTTTTCTTTTTCTGTGATTCGATTATTAGGAAGCGGGGGTAGTTTGTCCGGTTTAGGGGCAGCGATTGCAGGGAGTAGTGGGAAGGAACACTTCGGTGCGGCCCCTTTTCAGGGACCGATCGTGTTTATGAAGGGGGGTTTTGAAGAAGCCATGAATTAATAAATTCTATTCGGCCGGGTGCATCCGGCCCACCCCGGGGCCCACAAGGGGACGCGACAGGTACTTGCAAGCAAGGCCTGCCTGCGCCAGATTTACACACCACAGCTATACCCACATTGGCATAACACAGGGTTGTTAGCCACACCAGGTTAACCTAGCCGCCAAGAAAAGGAGAAGAACAAGAAGAGAGAAGGTGACAGGAAAGTTGTTAGAAAGAGGATAGGAAAGTAAAGATGTAGAGGAGGACAGGAAGAGGCGACTGCCGATTCCCTCCGGTCGGGTCAGGCCAAAGGTGCCGTCTACGTGAAGCGTGGGCCAAAGTGGTGTGTTGCCTTTGCCGAGGGGCCTTAAAGGTCCCAAACACTCAGCATTGGCTCAACCACCAGGTTCCCTTTTCCCGGACATGGCTCTGCCACGCACGGCAGACGTGATGCTCGGGGTCCGTTGTGTCCGCACATACACCAACATCTGCTGCGCAGATGCCCCCTCCGGGGGGTTTCTGTTTCAATAATTGTGTATCGTAGCAAATATATTTGTTACGCTTGATACCATATAATGCGGAATATAGGTCGAGATTTTTTACAGAAAAATTTGCCGAAAAGTCACCCCTCAACTTATATTGCAGTCACTGGCAGTTGTCATCTGGCGACCGGCAGCCCATCGAGCCCATCCAAACCCCAAAGGCACCATCGCCACCACCATAAATCGGACGCGACGCCATCTTTGTTTTGTCGCTTCTCTCTTCTTGCTCAAAATGAGTTTAGGCACTTGGTGCCAATTTACAGCAGCGTTTAAAAGAAATGTTGAGGGTTTTCCAAGGCCAATGACGTGTCCGCTTTGTGCCAGTTCGGTTTCACCAAAAGAAGTGTTGCTAGCGGCGTTAGCTGAAGGGGCAGCTCTCAGTATGCAATGCTCGGAAGGCCTCTTTTCATGGGCGCTGCTCTGTGCACCTGTGCTGCTGTACAAAGGGGCAAATTTTGTCCGCTAGCGTCGTGCGATGTCTCTACGAATGGATACCCCAAGATGTTTGCTGACCGCCTGCACAGACTGGCTGTCGCTCCGGTCTGCACACGAGTGTCCCCTGCTTTGCGCTCGCTTCACGATGACATGGTCTTGCGAGTGTTTAAGAAGTGCTGCATAAGCAATTCCCTGGACTGCACCGAGGACGACCTGCTGTGTGGGCGACAGCGAGCCAAAAGCAGTCGTCCGACGGTACTTCAGACAGTTTTAAATGAGTAATCTGAGACGAAACAAGTTATAGTCTCAATAAAACGTTGGTTGGTACCTAATTATTATTTTTTTTTTCATTTTTCGGCTACAAGGTAAGGGGGTCGACCTATATTCCGCCTCGACCTATATTCCACATTACACGGTAACTCACCCAACTATCTACACTATGCCAAAATGACACCTGAAATCTCCAACTACTCAGGTAAACATCAGTAACTGGTAGACGAAAAAAAAAATTTTTTTTAAGCGACTTCAGAGCTTTTTTATAGCATAAAATAAACACAGCAACTGACATAACTAGACTCTCTGCTAAGCTGACAGCTGGCTTTAAAGCTAAATTCAATCTCTGAGCTACCAGGAATCAGTGAGAGCTCACAAAGACACGCTGCTGTGTATTACAAATCTCACTAGAATTACGATTACATTCTGTTACTATTTTCACTACTATTCTACGCTATTTCAGTTCTAATTTTGCAACAAAATTAGTCTTGCTATTCTGACAAAAAGTGTCACCATCAAGAGGTTTTACTTTATTTCTAGGAAGCTAACTGTGTGTGGTACATACAAAGGCACACAAAATTGGGCAAGGCATCGAAATTTTCCCAGTCCCTTCTTGAAATCCTGCCTATTGGCACGGTAGCACAACTTCTCCCTTTGTAACCTTTGCCACCGTAACAATGAGAACTGAAAATGCATAAATTCTACATTTTTGAACACAAACGTTGCAAATTTCCCAATCACGTGCATGCTCTGTGAACATTTGATGACAAGATCCACCAACACCAGTAATACCAACCTCATATTTCCAACCCAAACTTCCACATCAAACATTTCACTCCCAGAAATTTCAGGGTGGGTTTTTAAGAGCAGTTAGGCGTTTCACACCTTACTTTTAGTGTTGCGTGCACAGTGAAATTGCATTCAAAGGACATATGAAATGAATAATGACTTTGTTCAACAAGCTTTCAGTCAAACCAAATATTTAGCAATTTTCAATGCAAAAACAAGAATCTAAAATTTCTTGAACACTAACTATCTCACAGACAAAAAAGAAGTTCATCTAAAAGTATTAGCAAAATTTTCGCGCAACATGAAACCAACAAAGAAGCTATACTCCTCATTTTAGCGGTACGATTAATTTCATAACGAAGAAAATTTTCATCAATAGGGTAACATCAACCTTAGGTGCTTCAATGAGTCACCATAGGTGACCCACCACAATGGCTCAGCAGCTAAAATGATGTGCTGCTGAGCCCAAGGACGTGGGTTTGATCCCAGTCACGGTGGCTACATTTCAAATGAAGGTTAAAAGTGAAAGCGCCCGTGTAATCCGAGATTTCGGCGCATGTTAAAGAACCCCAGGTGCTCAAAATTAATCCAGAGCCACTACAGCGTGCCTCATAGCCCAAGTGTAGCTTCAGTGCGTTAAACCTCCCAAATAAATCAACCATAGACGAATCCCGAGGTGATGCAAAATCAGTGGCTGCATGAATCGTTCTCACCTCCACAGCTGCCAGGTACATCTGCGAGGTGATCTCACTGTCTGGCAATACCTGTGAAGAAGAAAGCCACATTTAGGGTCGGCTCATTCACTGCGCAAGTGTTTAAACAGTTATTAGACTGCACGAGTGAAAGCCTAGCTCGCGCTTGCATTGCACCTAACGCATTAATGCTAGCTGCGGGCAAAGACACCATGAGCTATTCTCGCACGCTGCTAATCAAATGAGTGCGTGCCAAAGCAAGGCACTCAGTACGAATGCCCACAGGCAATGAAAGCTTTCAATAAATAGGCACACTGCTACGGTACGTTCCCTTAACCCTTTCCCTGTCGGGTGTTTCTGACCGCGACACACCCCTAGTGTTTGTTGGCTTGGTTTCCGGAATACCAGGGAAGGAGCATAGTGATTCATTTGACTATGATAGCAGCCGGAACGTAACGCGTCGAAAGGAAAGAGCGTGGAAGAGAAATCGCCTTTCTTTTTTTTCTTTTTTTCCCCCGGATCAGAATCGGAAGAACCATCGCTCCATCCGAAAGTAACCGCACGCATGAAAGGAGCACTTTCAGCAGCCGACACAACGCACAGAAACGAGCGAGCAAAAGCCGCAATGGGGTCATGTTTCGGTCTATTGGAGAGGCAACGGCGCACTAGGTTAACCTGGCACACTGTACTACCAGATGCGGGAACAGAACAAAAAAAAAAAAAAAAAAAAACCTAGAAATCCGTTGCGGATGGCGAGAACAGTCCAGGCATAATCGCACGCGTGCCACTTGGCCACTCATCCCGACAGAGTACAGCACGCGGAGCAACCAAGCCCACTAGCAATGAAGGGTTGGCGCGGTCACTCCATACTTTTCAATATACCAGTCTGAAGAGAGCTAGCAAGTGAAAATACGAGCTACTAGAAAGATTCAACAAATGGAGCGAACAGTCCAGGCACGCCTGCTTTGCGCTAAGACGCAAATTTTTGAAAGAACAATGAAGAACGTGCACAATGGAGAACGTACCAGTACGTTAATGACAGCGCGGAGGGGAAATGCAAAAATCTACCGGTACGCAAGCTTGAGCCTTCCAAAGCAGCTCAGTGAGCTGGAATAATGTGGTTTCGGAGCAGCTTTGGAGCATCAAAAGGCGAGTTTTATAGCAGTGCAACTCTGTGTTGGAGCACATTTCCGGAGTCCATAATTAAAACATCACAGCTGACAGAATATCCAAGAAAAAAAACGAGGTAAGCGATGCTTTGAATTTCTGTCCCCTTCAACCAAATGAAAAGTGAACGCCAGGACAAACCAAAAAAACAACCCAGAGAAAACCAGAGATAGGCAAGATGGTCTCTCTCATGCCTAAGACTGAAGGTTTAACTTCATTCTACAGGTAACAAGACACTAAATAAATTAAAAAATACTAACAGGAACAAATGAAGAGGAAGAGAAAAAGACTAAGAGAAACAAAAGATAATTTTAACGAAACCTAGCTGGACTCCACAGAAATTAAAAACAAATGTTCATATTCACAAAACACAAGAGAAATAAAATATCCTACCATATCACCAGCACTAGCGACCAAGTAATACATGCTAATATTTATCTAAAAAAATACCGCGCACCCCCCCCCCCCCCCCATCGTGTTTGTCCAGATAACACACATACCAGCATTTATTCATTTTTTTTCCCCCGAATATACGGCCTGTCGGTTACGAGCCAAACGTGGGACCCCAAAGCCAAAAACGACGCATCCCCCATGCCTTGAGGGAATACATCATGGTTGCAAACGTCCCACACAACATGCACCCAGTTCACCACAAGGGGTGAAGGGAAGGGTCAAGGCTTTGCGAAAAGCCTACAGCAAGGACAACTCGTCGACTCTGCGAGGTACCCGGCAAGGACCAAGTGGGCGCATGCGGTTAGTGTGACGAACAGTAAAGGAGATGACTTGTGCTCAGCAACGGTCAATACAGATGACACCGACTCTGCGGAGGAGACAGCAGTCGTGCTTGCCACCACCACAGTACCAGATACCCAAGGCCAGGTGACCGTCATCACCGACTCGCAAGCAGCCTGCCGTAGTTTTCAAAAGGGCCGTATCTCAGCAATGGCACTTGCTCTACTATATAGGCCTTCAAAAGTCCGGAAAACTCCATTGGACATATATATCATTTGGACAACGGGTCACGAGTCCTTAGAGGGTAATGAAGCAGCAGATACTGCAGCCCGAGGCCACTCACACCGGGCTTCAACCCTCATAGGCACTCACCACTCTGCGACAACCACCCGTCCATCCCCAAGCGCAGCAGAGACATATTAGAGCACTACAGGCTATCAAGAAGACGATACCCGCCGCCCCACCCGCAGCTAACCAAAGAAGAAGCCACACAATTCCAGAAACTACAGACTAATTCATTTCCGCACTCCACACAGCTGTCCAATATACATCCCACACTGTTCAGCTACGACTGCAGCTTTTGCTCTGGACGCCCAACACCCTGTACCACATGGTGTGGGAGTGCAAAGGCGTCACCGAACTACCAGATGTCATCGCACCTACACCAAAGTGGGAGGTCCTGCTGACAAGCGATGTCCTGGAAAACCAGTGTCAGGGCCATTCTAGTTGCAGCTGGCCAAGGCATCCTTAACTAGGGACGCCACCCACCATGGATGACCCGACAACCATCCCGCGTGCATTTCTTCATATTCAATGAGAGCAATAAACTTTTTTTTCTCCTCCTCCTCGAATCTAAACAGCGAGCTTACCAGAGGGAGGGGGCACGCACCAAAAAGAAAATCCCACTGCTGTATGACAAGGCACATCGAGGGGGCTGATTACTGGCAGATAGCTGCCAGCTTAACAGGAGCCCCCTCTGGCTTGTGCAGGCCTTTAATTTCATCCTGTTCGGCACACCATGACAGGATCTAACCTTTGGAAGGGCAAGCACACTAGCGACATGATAAAATGGCGAGGGGTCAAATGAACGGCAAAACTGTTTAGCCTCAAGGATTATTGACGTTGACTGTTAGACCGCACCAAAAGAAAAATCACGCTAATTAAGTGCTTGGTAGCACGGCGACAAAAGTGAACATATTAGCACTCCGCTGATTCCCATGCCTTGCCCCAACAAGGTCATTAGTTTAGCGAGTTCGCCTAGTCTGACACCCTCCTAATTAGCACCTGCCTGTACAATCTGATAACAGTGCCACGAAATTGTGCTAACTGTGGATGGAAAACACCGTATTCTGGAACTTGCAGTTATACGTCCCCCGGTTCTACGACGACCCGCTTCTTACAACAGATCCCCGTGGTCCTGAAAAACTCCTTAAAAAAAACAATGCATTAAAAACCTTGATTATACAACACTCGGGTACATGTGGTCTGCTTCATACGATGGACACTAATGGGAATAAAATTGAGTTTTTCCCGCCTTTTATGCCGCCGCACCCAGACTTTTACTTCTGAAGCCCTGTTTGACACTGCTTGATGTGCAAAGGTAAAAGTCCACGGCGGGCCCGACCACTTGCCAAACAGACTCAAGGCAGCAGGCGGGTACTGGGGGGCGAGAGCTTAACCTCTGATGGCCCCACGCGGCAACCCACCAACTACGAGAAGTCAAAGTCCAGGTGGTTGGTGATCCGCCACTTTGGAACGCCCATCGAGCCAACAAACATGGAAACACATACGCAATACCCCACGGCAATGACCGAACTCCCGCGTTCCTCACCTGCTCGATCCAAGTTTCTTCCTTCAAGGACGCTCTCTCTCCCAATCTCCATTTCAACCTCCGCATCTCCATACCGTATCCCAGCCCTTACCGCTCTTTCCACCTGATCTCTGCTTATCAGTGTCTTTCAGAGCCGCAATGTCGCTTCATTCCTTTCTGTCTTGCCTTTTCTTCCATCGCCGCCTCATACTCATTTCGCTCATTTCACTTTCCCTTCCGTTAACACTTTTCACAGGTTGCGTCCTTGGCAGTTTCACTCTCACCTTTCCCCCCTTCCGTTTGCTCGGCCACGTCAGCCTTCCCAGGTGGTGGGCTTAGCACAGACACCGCGGTGAGGAGGGGTACTCCAAATAGGCGTTTTTTATTTTTATAGAAGCTTGGGGTTTTACTTCAGCGGTTCGCAAATGGTGCAAAAACGCACTAAGTTAAATATAGTGATTCAAATAAGTTCTTAACTCACATGTCACATGAGACCGTGTCTACTAGGGCAGCATTTACCCGCACCCCGATCATACGACACCACGGACATACAACGCTTTACGACGATCACTAACATACAGTCGCATTATCGGGGTTCCACTGTAGTACAATGCCCCAAATTATGAGTGAATATTGTCTGGTCTTAAATTACTCCCTTCCAGCTGGTCAAGGAGGCCAGAGAAAAGGATGATTACCAAATTGTTTTCTTTTTTTCTCTTTTGCCTTCCGGGGTTTGATGTCTTACCAATCTCGATAACTCCAGGCTACAGCAACAACCTGACAATAATATAGTTTCTAAGAAACATGAATAAAAGAACGTCCCACTTGGCTCAAGCAGCCTTCAATATGCTCAATCAGAAGCGGCAACAGTGATGAGTTGCTCCCAGACTTCGGGAGAAGATTGTTGCCTCCCTTGGACTGCATGAGCAAGAAGCACCGGTCAAGAAGCCCGCCCACCTGAGAGCCAGCCTGGACATCCTTGAAGAGCTGGGTGCCCCTTTCGAGGGTGAGCTCGTACAGCGACACATGCGACGTACCCAGCTGCAACACCTGCACAAGAGTAGGGGGTGGACAACACAGATCGAGACCTTACTCATTACTCTGGAATCAAGTGAAAGAGGTTCCGCTGTCGTCGTAGCTACGATTTACTAGGGATGTGCAAATGTGAGAGTTCTAAATTACTGAAATACGATTGCTTGTTAAGTGGTCCACCGTTTTGCAACCTCCAATCTGCACAAAGAAAGGCCACGCGTAATCTCCACTGTGATCGTTCCACTGCACTCAAGCAGAGCTCCTATGATTAATGACTTCGAAGCAAACTTGCCCGGCTTGCAAGAAGTGTGGCGGGCGGCTACGATAGCTAATTTTTTATCGCCTCTTAGTTGTCCAAATATCAGTTGAGACTTGGAGGATTCTTCGATAAAAGGTGAAGCAAGACTGAAGGCTGGGGAAAGGGTGCTAGTAGAACGTCTTCTTTTACTTAAGGAGTGGTCCGCGGGTCATACGCTACTGCAACGAAATGAGGTTTAATCAAATACATTGATAACACAGTGCCTTGATAACACCACCCATGCCCTGTTCATCTATTTGGTCAACAACCAACATCAAATACTGTGCAGACCGTATGTCGCGGAAGCCACGGAAATCGGCACTACAAACAAAACGTGCGTGAATCCAACCATATCGCAAGCTACCTTTCAACCACTCTTTGCTTATCATCACGCTTTGCAAGGAAGCAAGGTCTTTATTTTGTATTTCTTTCCCACATCCGACGCTGCTGCTGCACGGCCATACAAATCGCGAGTGCAGCTTGAACTTATACTTTGTGTTCATGCTTTGAGGGATCTGTGTTTCTTAGCACTAGAAGAATGGATGCCGCAGGGAAGGAAGCAGCCTGGCTTGTGCGGGCAAGACAGCGTGATAAGAACGCAAGCGGGATTTTTTTTTTTTTCATCCGCATCATGCAGTCGCGATGCCAAAAACGATTGCTTATCATATAAGCACAACATACAGGTAGCAGGAACCTCCGGGTTTGTGGCTCGGCTTGCTATCTCCAGATGTTCACAAAAAGGAAAAGGGTAGCCGTTTATCTGCGCATGGTTCTAATCGCAACAAATTACCACTCCGGGAGGGAGGGCGGGGACTCACTATCTTCTGAGGTGTGCCGGGTGTAAGAGCAGTTGTGGCTGTCACGAGAGTGCAAATAAAAACACGCGAACTAAAGGTGCCTATATTTAAAATTTTCTTTGTCTACGTTAGAGGAGAAGAGGGAGCACGAGCTGCGTCGGATGGCTGAATCTTTTTTCTTTCTTTTCTGCAGCCCTAAAACGATGCCCCAGCTGCATTATTCGATCAGCAGACCTGTCAAAAAAAGCGAACTATAAACGGTATTGTCCTTCTGGCAACCGCATTAAAAGCGGTACGTTTATGCATTGAGTTCTAAGGGAGGCCTACCAGTGGGCAGGAAAGCCCGTGTTATATCCGGTCCCGCGCTATAAGCAGTTGCATTATAAATGGTCTACACTGTACAGTCGAATCCCGCTACAGCGAAATTGACGGGACGTGCGAAAAAATTTCGTTGAAGCGAAAATTCGTTGAGGCGAAATCTTCCGCAACACACCACGGAAAGGCCAGAAAAATAGCCCCGTATGCTTCCGCATCATTGGCAGCATAATAAAATGTTTAGAAAAAGGAGTGACGCGCAATAACGTCATGTTTATTCGGATAACAAACATACCAATGGTTATCTGTTCTTTCACTGCACGCGAAGAACGCGTTGCGGAGTGGGATGAAGAAATGCAGGCGCAAAACGTATTGCTGTACAACAAGGCGTGTCCACCGAGCTGATTACTTGCAGATAGCTGCTAGGCCCTCGGAAGCCCCCCTCTCACTTGTAGCAGGAGCAGTGCCGTTATCTTATCATCTGACACGGCGCGGCAGCTACTGACCTTGGCAGGTTAGACGCGCGCACTTGCATTTAACACAACTGCGCGCTCATGACTAAGATAGGATGACTTGGCTTCAAGACCAAACACGCAAACATGATTTTTGCTCTTGGCTATTAAGAATGGTAGAAGGAAAACGGCAAGGACAGCTGCTCACAACGCATACATGACGGCGCCGCGCCAGCAGCGGAGCACATTTGTGCGATTTCAACTGGATACGGATTGGCTGTAGCTCCGGCTTGGCGAACCGGGCCTGCGCCTCATGTAAAGACGGCCAGCCACATCGTTATCACCATCAAACAATGGCGTCCGCCTATGAGTTTTTTTTTTTTTTTTTTTTTTTTGTGGCGGTGTGGCCGCACCGCGTATGTTTTCGGTGAAACTAAGCGTCCTGAATGTATAAAAAAGTTACAGATAGCTGGCGCTATGCTTATTTTATTGTAAATAATTGTTCAAACCCAGCCCAAATCATCGAAAATTTCGTTGTGAAGCGAAAGCAAGCCTGACAAATGGTTCGTTGTGGCGAGGACTTTGTTGCATGGACTTCTATGGCTGGCCTGACGGGGAATGGAAATATTTCGTTGAAGCGGATATTTCGTTGAAGCGGCGTTCGTTGTAGCGGGGTTCGACTGTACTATTACCTTCTATCACTTCCGCAGCTACCCATTTATGGGATGCAGTGATGTAACTGGCCCTGGTCAGTTAGGAGCAGCAAAATATCTGCTTCAGAGTGGCGAACTGAGACTTTGTGGCAGAACAAAAAGTGCCTGAAGGAAGGGAAACAGCATTGTAGCAGCAAAAAAATTTGGCGAACCGTGCACTCACGCACAAGACTTGAATGGCGAAGCCGTAGGTGAGCATTGACGGACACATAGTTAAGTTTCATTGTTTGTTCTATAGTGCTAATCGTTGTTGTCGTCGTCGTTGGCGTCGAAGAAGTCATCGTCTTCGCAAGTGGTTGGTGCAAAGTCACTGCACAGACGCTGCCACACGAAGGGCTCCTCTACGATACTGAGCGCATGCGCACGACAACACGAAGACTGGCTTTTATACCAACAAACCAAGAGGCGCACGCTACGGCGTGGCTTACCGTTCGAGCAGGTGTTGCGACAGTTACAGTGCGACTCTTTCTATGAGTGAACCGAGGAGCACGCGCTATGACGCGCCATTCTCGTTCCAAGCAGGTGTTACAACGATTACAGTGAAACTTTCCTCTCAAGTGCTGCAGCAGCCGATATCATGCGCATTGTCTAGCGGGTATTGTGACAGCTGCACGATAGCATTCCTCTCGGGTAGTTTTCCGCAACACCGAATTTACGGCCGGTAACAACAGCTCTGCTATTAGACAGACTTCTGTCGAAGATGTTGACATTCAAGAAATGAGACAAGCGTGAGCCCCTTGTGGCGTCCCGAGTGCATGCAAGTCGTGGTGCCATAGTGTGCCAGCAAAGCAGTCAGTCTGCCTGATGTTCGTTGGAGCTGTCACAGCAGTGTGCACCAGGCTCCCACGAGAATACACTGCTAGGTTCTGCTTCAAATGTGCGCAGACAACTGCACCAGTATGCCAGGAAGGCCTAAGTGCAGGAGGCGTACAGAGCCAGTGGAATTCATAACACTTTCACGTTCAAGCCCCAAGGACTATGTTTTCTCTTTGTAGCTATGCTCTGAAAGCTCTATGCACACACAATGATATTTGTATCTATTTTCTGAGTTTTCAAAAACTTGAATTCGAAAAAACCCATTTTTACACACAGTGTTATACCATTTGTATTTATTCGGTCTAAAATTTGATATTTGCACTCCTGCAGAAAAACTAAATTTCGCTGCAAAAATTCAGGAAAACTCAGCTTTAACTATCCTCAAGGCACCGCTGCTTATAACACCACTTATGGCATAACTTTATCACTCCTACCAATGAGTCTGTTATGACAGCAAAGAGGGTTCCCGTCGACTGCTTCCTAGGCTGTCCAGAAATTCAAACGCAGGTCTAGTGTGAATGAATGAGCTGTGTCCCCACCTGCTGCAGCTCCTGCAGCCATCCGTCCAGCGTCTGCCCCGGCCGGCCGTACAGGACATCCAGGGACACTTGTCCTGGGAACAGCTGCTTGGCCCGATCGAGGCAGCGGAGGCTGTCTTCCACCGAATGAGTCCGGCCCAGACAGGATAGCTCCGCATCGCTGCTCAGGCTCTGCAGTGATCAGGAAGGCCAGGCTGTTCGGGGCTACACGCAAGAATTCCACAAGGTTTACTTAGAAAGCTCGCTAAGAGACTTTCTATCCAACTGCACTGTCTGAATAATTGGACCCGACAACCAACTGTCAGCCCCCTTCTCCATACGCCGTGGTACACCTCAAGGCTCCAACCTATCACCCATTCTGTTAAAATCTAACTATGGAAAGCCTGCCATCTAAAAAATTTAATTTTCGGTTCCGGATCTCTGTCACGCCATTTATGCCGACGACAAGAACAAGGCAGGAAAGGTAACGGCACTTCCCAAGGCGGCCAGATAGTGTAACAAGTGATTGGGCTAAGCTAAGCTAGCGGTATCTGTGGCGGAAGATGAAATTGCCCAGCCGCTACGATGAGTTTTTTTCCTTTGTAACTCTGGAATGAATTGTGGCCGCAATCATTCAGTCCATGAGGTGCCGGGTGCTGCAACCTTCCCCATCACTGTTGCAGCTACGAAGCTTTGCAGTCCGTGTTCGTTTTCATTGTGACAGTATCTGGTTGCTCACCTGTGCCGGCCACAATGAGCCATTTCGCCTCCTATATAAATTCTTGCTCCATGCTCAAGGAGGGACACTGCTCTAAAAACAGCTTTATTTAATTGTTAAGTCAACTCTGTGAAACTTGTCAGCCTTGCTGCTTTTTTTCCCGCTGATTTCAAATATGGCATTAGTTTTTGAGAAATTCAATTAGTTACCAAGATAATTAGAGATAATTAGCCATTTTTGGAGGAACAACAGACAAAAGTGTTAGTAATAAAACTGTAATGTTTACATTTCCCAATACTATGAACCCTGGTGAGTCATACCTGCCAGGTTCGGCGAGATGGCATTAGGAAGATCTGTCCCAGGGGGGGCGGAGGGGGAGATGGAGGAGGACGAGGTATACAAAAATTAGTAGCAACACAATGGAATGATCTACATTTACACGCATTTCTAATTTAGTTAGCTGAACGGTTTCGTCCAAACTACTAACGAGCTACATGACTGGTCAGCTGCTAAATCTTCGATGTGGCTGACGCCGCCTTTTTCAAGAACCCCTGGGAATACTACCGATCATGGCAATGTTCGTTCCTGCTACACTTTGCCAAAAGAATGCGACTGAGCTGGGATTGTGCGAGAACTTGATGCTCGCAACTGGGGGCAATTTCGATTTACCATGCTGAAAGAAATGCCTCTCGCAATCAGCCTTTCTGTGGTACTGACCAGTTGAACCTGCGCGCACTGCCAACTATTCTTTACAAGTTATTACGATGTCCAGTGGTGTAGAATGCAATTGGGTTGTCAGGTAGCTCCAGCGCAATGTGGCTAGACTGGGAGAAAGGTTTATCCTAGCGCGGGTGTGCATTCGGGAGATTTTTGTTTCGACCGTACAATCGTACAAAACCATCAAAATCCGGGAGTCTCCCGGATAATTCGGGAAACCTGGCAGGTATGGCACTGAGTGCAATAAGAGAATCGGTTTCTTGATGCGCCATTTAGAACCAATTTTACAGCTCATTAAACTTTGGTGGCGCCAGTGACGGCAAGGAACCATTTCGAATGCCCATTTCAAACACCATGCTGACCTTGCAATGACGAAGGAAAACAAGAACTGCTGTTTCGAGGCAGGAATAAAGCAAGAGTGCTCCGTTGGCCCCTTCTGCAACCCTACCCTCCCCCTCCGCCTCACGGATGGTCCTGGAAATCATGTCTGAGGCTGCAACGTTAGAAAAAACCCCTCAACACGCACTCACAGTCAGCACACTGTTAACAGCACATATATACTCGGGTAAATATGTCACGACTATTTTTTCCACTGAAAAATTAGTTACAAAAGCCAACCTTTGTTCTTACACAGTAGGCATTCACACAATGCAAATTGCAGGTTGGCAAAAAGGAGAGTGCAAGCATCCCACACCCACTATCACCCCTGTGTGTCTGTGTACAGTTGCCCTTCGTATTGCACTGCACTTCACAAGTTGAAAAAACACGGTTGCAAACTGTCGGTGGTGCTGTGCCCACAACTGCTGTAGTTATACTGAACCTGAGCCCTGGCAAATCAACTGATTGCTAGGAGGGGAAGGGACTGTCTAATAAACAACCGTGCACTTGAGCTGTACCTTTCTGGAAACTCTTTTCTCGTTTGCTTCAGACGCCACAAAGCAACGGGTTGTCGTATGCACCAGCTCGACCTACGCTCTACTTTATAAGATATGTTGCTGCCTATTTTCACTGCTGATGACAAACACGGACATATTGTGGAGGTCGGCTTCACTGCTAAACGCTGCCAGTGACAGAAGATGCTCACAGCCCCCACACACCTGTATCCCAATGGAGACTCGCGAGACGCCTGCCTTCTTGAAATCACTGCAAAAGACGGAAAGCATGAAACCCGCCAATCAGCATGGTTAGTAAATACTTCTTGCCAAGTCTTATGATACAGGCATAGACACACATCAACCTACAATGCGCACAGTACTTCCCAGTTCCTGTTGTTCTCAGGCAAAAGTTTGCTCTAGACCTGTTGAAAATGGACATAGTATTTAAGATACTTGTATACAAGTTGACAAGGGCCTACATGGCAGGTTTTTCAAATAGACTGATGGGGCTTCACACAAGAGGAAAGCTTCCCATTGCGAAGCTAAAGACAACAAAGGTTTTCGAGGTTTCATTGAAAGGAAATGCTCAAAAACAAATGTGCTTGCCAACCGACAGATGTGGCCCCACTGTGGTTTATTTGCACCCATTCGTGTCTGCATAGGTATAAATCAGGTCAAGACTGCTGGGTACATTTGAGGTACAGATTGAGACAGGTACAGATTGAGATTGAGACAGATTGAGAGAAAATTAGTCAAATTCAGTACCATGTGAGAGCTTTGGCATCCCAACCCCGCAATTTCTGGGGCCGCTAACTTTCACTAGCAGTGGCTGCGTGAGCAGGTCAGCATGTGCAAGTGCCTTCAGAAGTAACTGGAGCACGGGAGCTGTGGTTGAACTGTATCGGAGCGCCGTGTAGCTGAATCAGCGGTAAACGAACGTCCAGAACACGCATGCACGCCTGCCGACGGCGATAGCCCATCTATACCTCGCAGACCACTTCTTTTAACCTAGCTTCAAACATTGTTCGCAGCATACTGGTCTTGGCGACGGCACTGATAGCGGAGTCGCATCTCCGGTCTCTGGCGCACTTCCAGCGCATGCGAGCTGCCGGAAAATGGCACGCTATCACGAAATCTGCAGTGACAGTTTTTCTTTCAAGTATTTTTAGGTTTGTGCAGCGCCAAGCCGAGACCAGTATTCTGCAAACGATGTTCGAAGCTAGGTTAAAGGAAGTAGTTTGTGAGGTATAAATGGGCTACCGGTGTCGGCAGATGCGCATGCGTGTTTTCATCATTTCGTTTACCACCGGTGCAGCTACACGGCGCTCCAATACAGTTCGGCCACAGGTCCCTTGCTCCAATTACTTCTGACGGCACCTGTACAGTCAGCCCAATCTTTTAACTGGTGTGCATGAGCAGCGATTTTTTTATTTTATGGCGCTCTTAAGGAGCAGCATAGCAGATGATGGGCCCAGCTGAGCGCGGTATCTGAACATGCACTTTTTCTCGACCTGTTTGAAACTTGGCTTCCGTCATACGGCGCTGACGCATGAAAAGGCGCTGCGCGAGCACACTAGTTAAAGATTTGGACGACTGTACAATACTGGTAATGCTCGAAACAAGCATAAATGTTCCCCATCGTTTCATGTTCTCATATTAGGCCCGGACGCCATGAGGCAATGTGTTTACTTAGGAACAGCTATTCAGCAGCTTCAAGTTCATGGTACTGTAATTAAAGATAAGGTGCTGCGAATAAGGCAGTTTGAAAAACGGCTGTCTTTGAGGAGAGTTAATCATAACGAAGTTGTTTCCTAAGCACAATTTTCGTCGAATACAAAGCATCTTAAAGGCATTTTTGTCCCGACGGCATTGCCTACTTGAGTTGTTCCTTGGCAGCGGGCGTCGGGTTGCATTCCAACGTGACTTCGAGAACCGGCGTCTTTGTCAGGGCGGCGACGGCTTCCAAGACTCTCTCCACGTCTCGAGGTCGCATCAGGCTCGGGGTACCTGGACGACAAAGGCAGAATAGGCACCCAGCTCGCGACGACTGCTTGACGCTCGAGAAACGGCCTTACCTCCTCCGAAGAACACGGTTGTGATCTCCGAAATGCAGCTGCTGCGGACGACGCTCGTGAGCTCCCTGACGAGACAGTTGGTCATAGCGTCGTAATCGACATCTCGGCTGCAAAGAACCGCCCATGAGGACTTCGGAAACACGCGCAAAATCTGCGGAACTGGGCTGACCTGATGTACTTGTTGAAGTTGCAGTACGTGCATCGCTTTTCACAGTACGGCCACTGCGTGCAAGACGGGAAAAGCATCCACATTGATAAAAGTGCGGTGCTCAGAGACAACAGAAGCTGGCTGTGCACTTACGTGTACGTACAACGAGCTCGCGTGGGAGTGAATGTGTCGTTTGCAAGCTGGTTGTATTGAAATGCAGCGCCGTCGCGCACACATGAATCGCAACATTGCAGTACTTGAACAACAAAGCAAGCGCATGATGCGCTCTCTTTGTATGCCGTGCTTTCAACTTTTGCGAGTTGTGGTTTTCGCGACCGATAAGCACGAAGACGCCACTGTGACCTACCGCCACAGAACAGTGCTACCGCTTCCTATTTCCAATTACTTTAACCTGTTGACACTGTTGACATAACAGCGTAATGTAAACGAATCAAAGTTCGCCTCACGTGCGCGAATGGGCGAAGGACAAAAGCCGCCGTAGCAGATTATTGGATTGGATTCGTTTTTGTGCTTCCCTGAAAATAGCGCTGAGTTATTCTCACGTCACGTAGTTTTTACGTCGCACAACCTTATCCAGGAAACTGTCTGGTTATCCCAAAGTTGATTGCGGTTTTACCATAGAGGGTTTTACCCACGACTGGCTTTATAAAGCCGGTCGTGGTTTTTCCTCACCAGTCAGGCAGTTAGAGCAGTTAGAGCTACGTGGGCCACAGACCATCTAGGGACCTGTGCCCAACGTTTATAAACGCTGCCTGTACTGACCGCCGACTGTCAGCAAGGGGGATTCAGAAAGGAGAACAGCACTTCCGAATTGAATTTTCTATTAAATAGATTCACGTAAACGCACCTAAAATTCTCGCAACATGGCCTATTGGCGGTGTTTGAGTGGCGCCCCCTGGTTCTGACGTCGGCTTAAACTCGCGCCGCTGTCGTCTGCTACACTCCGCTTGTGAGAGCAGCAGTGTCTGTGCCAGAAATCGCCCGCTTTGTTGCTGTAGTGTGTTAAAAAGCGTATTTCTAGTGATTCAGTTATTTTGCCAGCTTCTGACGCATCCGAATAATTTGAAGCTGTATCTTCACCAAGTTTTCAACAGACGAGGAGATGGAGAACAACTTTCTTCAGGGCATCGGTCAGAAGATCGTGTGTAACTCGTCTTTTCTAGCTTATTCGCGAGGATCAGCGATCAGAGCTTCTCGATAAGTATTCAAAATGCGTAGGCTTCCCTGCAGTATTTTTGAGATGCTCTTATGAAGACTCAGCAGTCTAATGCTAAGTACCAAGCACACGCGCATCGCACACGCGCATCGCACAGCAGGAAATAAAACGGCTGTCTTCTATTTATTTCGTTGTTGTTGTCTTGTATCAGATGAATGTTTCTTGCTTTTTTTTTTTCTGCCCGACGCATTAATTTTTCTCCACAGTCACAAATGTCTTATTAGGAGGTTTGGAGATGTTTGGGAGGCTCACAAAGATCGTGTGAATATTTCCTTTATGTTGTATGGCATACATTCCCTTCTTCCTAAATTGGCTTTCATTACGGCTGAGTGCAAGAAGGTGCATATCCGCAGCGTGCTTTGTTTATTCACATGCAAATACAACGAGAAGGTTTGTGCTACGACACCGCGATCGCGCCCTAAACAACGTTGTCCACAGTACTCGAAGGCGGCTTTTGTGCTCCGAATTTCTATTGTAACCATCGTACGAACTGACTCTCAACCCGAACAATGATTACATGATTACGGGGTTGAAGGCAAGATATACTCGCTAACTAACGTAATAAATAGTATACCTGCATATATTACAAGAATCGAAACCGATGAATATATCCAAGCCGCTCTTTATTGCTTTCAAATACTTCCAGGCGCAAAGAACAAATCCTATTCTGCTCGGGATGGCGTTCTGTGAATTGAAGAAAATTACTTTTATTCTCTTGTCCTGGACTGAGGACCCGGTCCACTAACGAGCTCGATTTAATTTTAAATAAAGTTTTCTCCTCCTTCTCCTCCTCCTCATCTAGAGTGCAGTTTTCCAATAACGCATATCCGAATATCGGGAAGATATATATGGCTGTGGAAAACATACCGAAATATCCCTCCAGGTCTGAACAAACCGTGTTACTGTATCTTTAACGTAGGACGAGACTCGTTTTACTCAATAAACTTCCATACTGGTTAGATGCCTGGTATAAAATCAGCACGCGCCTATATACTCAGTGGGTTATTTGGAACTCAACCTACAGTTCTTGCGGCCCATAGTGCATGTCGGCAAACCTTCATGCCTTGACACCGTAAAGTGATGTGGCACAATACGTTCGAGCGTTCGGCAAGGTTGCAAAAACTGTTTTACCTCACATGTGATTACCGGGAATCCTAATGCCTTCTGCCAAAGCAACAGCCCCTACCACTGACACAAAAACGTCTTATAGATGTCTACCATGGTCTTGAAAGGTCTGAGACATCTTGCGCTATGCGACTTAGCTATAAGACGTGTATTTTTTATGTCTCAAAGATGTCTTAAAAGAGATATCTACCGGACACCTGTGCAAGATCTCCGACGTCTGGAGCTCCGTGAGATGTTAAGTCATCTTTACTAAGATGACTAGAAGACACACGAACCTCAACGTGTACAAGACGTTCCCAAGCAGCAGAAATTGCCAAGCCCAAGCACTGCAAATCATCAGTGGCCAATGTGTCCGAGCTTGGCAATACCTCGGCCGCCATTATTGGCTGGCGCTTGGGAAAGGTGACAAGCGAACAATTGGCCAAGCTCTGGAAGGCCAATATTGGACAACGCTTGGCAAAGTATGTTGCCATGATAATGCCTATGGGTGCACCCCGTGAATTCTCATGCACATTTTTAACTTTGTGGCCAGTCTTTATGACCAATGCCTATGTTATGGGATGCCTCGCTGCTCGATTTCTGCTTTATACATGCCGTTATACAGAAATTTATTTAACGTTACTTATTTATTTAATGCGCACTCGTTAAATAATTTCCTGTATAATGGCATCTATAAAACAGAAATCGGACCGCGAGGCACAATAAACAAACTGCATCAACTTTGCGAAGCAATCACGGGACTTGAAAAACAACTGAGAAACAACTCACCGGGTCCCTCTGTGTAGTTTTTTTTATTATGCACATCAAATTTACAACGGGAAACCTGGCTTAACAGTGGCAAGAATGCGAACACAAACACGAAAGCAAACAGAAACACAATAGTCGAGAAAAAAAAACACCCCCCTCGCGAGGGGCCCGATCAAATGCAGAGCATTTCTGCGGGGGGCGCGCCTGCAAGTCGTATGGATTACGTATTGGTTGTTGTTGTAATTGTTGTCTTCCAGCGTAGACATTGTCGATGAAGTCGCTGGTGAAACGTGCCGTGAACCCCCTGCCGCGGCTATGACGCAACGTGGAGCGGCTATGACGCAACGTGGCGCGGCTATGACGCAACACAATCCACTTTAATCCAATCCAAACCAAGCCAATCCAATCGAATCCAATAAATGCATGGAGGAAGTAAAAAGTTAGGAGACGGCGCCGCCGGAGAAACGTGAAGCCTATACATAAAAAGTAAAATCGAAGTCGGCCCAGGCGTCACTGCACCACGTGACCCCAGCGCGCCGCCGCTGTGTGGGCCGCCGCGCACTCTTCAATTTCGTCTGCTCGAAACTGCTCTGCGGCCCGTTGTTGCGAAGCCTGCTATATTTTGGTTTTTTTCCCACGGCTTTTGTCTTCCGCACGTACGCAGCACTCCTGCCCGCACCGGGCATGAAATCGCCGAGCAGACAAATGCAGAAAGGACGGGGAAAAGCTACCGCCAACGAAACACGAGAGATGCGCCGGAGTCGGAGACCGCCGCCGCCGGCCCACCCGACCATGGAGGTCACGTGCTGGGCCGACTGCGGCGGCTTGAGAAAGGGAAACGGCGGAGGGAGCGGCTTCAACGGAGCTGGGCTGGCGAAGGCTAGCTGCGTGACGTCATGCCGTCTCCTAACTTTTTCTTCCTCCATGAATAAATGCCCCTCGCCGCTCGCGAGAGAGTGTTATAGCGCCAAAATCTCGCCACCACACGAACGCGTGTTGTTTACGTCACGATCACGCCACAGATGTTAGCGACCGGAGCACGCGCGAACGACATGTGGTTTAAGCGCGAACCGACCGCGGCGAGAGAGCGCGATGCGAGCGCCCCCACCGTTCTTGCGCGCGAACCGACTGATGATCAGCGCGAACCCTACGCGGCGAGAGAGGGTGTTGCGCACGTCCCCACCGACCGCGGCGAGAGAGCGCGATGCGAGCGCCCCCACCTGTTCTTGCGCGCGAACCGACTGTTGATCAGCGCGAACCCAACACGGCGAGAGAGGGTGTTCGCACGTCCCCACCTGTTGTGCGCCCGAACTACACCGTGGCCCGAACCGAACGCGGCGAGAGAGGGTGTTCGCACGTCCCCACCGTTGTGCGCCCGAACCGAACGCGGCGAGAGAGGGCGTGCGAGCGGAGAGAAGGCGGGAGGACGCGGGGGAGAGGGCGCACCTGTGGCCCGAACGGTTGAATGAGTCAAGGATATAAGGCGTGTTCGTAACCTTCCATTCTGTGTCAGAAGGGCGAAAGTAAATCGACTGGTGGAGTGCCTGCGCTCCCTCGTAGAAGCGGACGAGGAGAGGCCGGGGGAATTCTCTGAAGACATTCGTAACGTGAAAGACGACATCCGCACTGAGCTCGAAAAACGGTATTGGGGGGCTCTTGTGCGGAGCAGGGAGCAACGAGTGGAGTCCGAGGCACAACCCATCTAAGCTTTTCGGCGCCTTCGAACGAGCAAAGACCGCCACTAAAAGGATTCCCGAGGTGAACCACGCCGGTGGTCTTGCTAGTGGGAGCGAGGAGGTGGAGACGGCCTTCAGTGAATACTACGCAAGGCTGTTTTCCCCGCACGCTCATCTTGAGGCTCCTCCCCGGAAGTCACAGGCGCGCTGCCAACGGTTGCAGAGGACGTAAAGGCCACAATAAACGAACCCATATCGGTAGAGAGGTCAAGCGCGCGATCAAGAAACTCTCAAAGAATAAGTCACCGGGGCCTGACGGCATAATCTCGGAATTCTATCAGGTGTTTCGTGAAGAGATCAGCCCGGTATTGGCGGCGGTCTTTGAAAACATCAAAGCACAAAAACTGCTACCCACCCTCCATGCGGAGCAGTAACTTAGTACTCATTCCCAAAAAACCTACCCATAACACGCCACCCAACGTGGAAGACTTCAGGCTTATCAGTCTTCTTTCCACCGACTATAAAATCCTAGCCCGCATCCTGGCCCCAACGCCTCGAGACAGCCCTCAGTAGTGTCGTGGGTCCTCACCAGACATGCGGGTTTTAAGGGACGCTCCATCAACACCAACCTGCACCGCATGCGGGACCATCTGTGAGGTGGCGGAATCAGGCATTCACCCCCTTAGCTTTCCTACAACTCGACCTTAAAAAGGCCTTCGACCAGGTTGACCACGCCTTCCTGTTCACGCTCTCGGTAAATGTGGGGTAGGGGATACAATGGTCGAGTGGATAAAAATCTGCTACACCGCCATCACCACCAGCATCATCATAAACGGGGAGGTGGGGGCGCCCATCGACATTGGAAGGTCAGTCAGGCAGGGCTGCCCTATGTCCCCGATCCTTTTCGCATTGTATACTGAACCACTTTGCAGGATGGCAATAGCGTCCAAGTCAACCAAAGGCTTGGTTCTCGGCGACGAAGAGCTCAAGGTGTTGGCCTATGCGGACGATGTTGCGTTTGTGTGCTCCTCGGGAGAGCAGGCAGGGGAGGTCGTCGCACTGGCTGAGGCAATTTTGTTGATTCTCGGGGGCCCAACTCAATCTTTTGAAGTCAGAGGGCGCATGGCTAGGGGAATGGCCACCAAACCACAACAACTCTACGGAGTTCGATGGAGGGAGCCTGGAGGCCATCACCCGCTACCTCGGGGTAAACCTAGAAAACCGCACAGCCACCGCCCCCAGGTGGCAGACGAAACTGGCAGCTGCTGGAAGGAACTTGGAACCCTGGAGAGCGCGACATATTGCCCTCTTCTCTAGGGCACATGTCTGCAACGCCGTGGTATACCCAGCATCTTGTACGCGGCCCGAGTCTCGACCATTGACGCAGGCTCAGTGGCCAAGTTACATCGGTTGTTCGCTGTTTTTGTCTGGCGATCCACGTATGAGCCCATGCGCCGCACCAACGTTTTCTGGAGCGCTGAAGCCGGGGGGCTTGGGCTCGTTAATGTAGAGCTTAAACTCACCGTGCAACGATTTTTGTACTTCCGAGATCACCGAGATCGCTTCCTCCAGGCGGCAGTGCAAAATGTAGGCGCTTTGCACCTCGCCCCTTGGCTCGCAACAACAGCGGAGCTCCTAAGTGGTGCCCGTGCAACAGGTTTTTACAGAGAAGTGGCGGGGGCGGTGGCCTTCTTACAGGAGCGATTCTCGTGGGAATACCTCTGCTCAGTGAACCAAGGAAGCTGTATTGGGACCTCGTAGAGCAGACCCTCCCACCGCCCACGTACCGCCTGCCACCCCTTGGTCGGCCGAAAAGTGACGTCCTGCGGCGAGTACGGAAACTCCCTATTCCGACCGGCTCGAATGACTTTTAAGTGCGAATGCACTTTTTATAAGCGACCCCAAACCATCCACCGCCGGCGGCGTTGGCGTCCGCAGTGCTCCTCTATATCTAATAAAGAAACAGCATCCGGTGCCAGGTTTCGATCCGAGGACTTTCGGGCCGCAGCCCGACGCTCTACCGAATAGGCCACGGACTTTTTTTTTTTTTTTTTTTTCTTCTTTATTGCCGGTCATTTATAAATAAACACTCACGGTACGGACAAGAAAAAGTACCAACAACGAAACCTGGTACAGAACATACAATGCATAAGGCGGCCAACCGTAACTCCGGCTTAGCCTTGTCCTTGTTTTCACAACTGCGTGTAGTAACGGTCGTACACAACCCTTGCTCTCACATTTTCTTTCTGAGCCTGGTTTGGTCTCACACACCGTAAAAACTCTTTAGGTTGGCCTAGCAACGCTGCCGAACCTATAGTTGATAGTTAATATTTGTGGGCCTTAATTACGCTTAATGCACTCATAAGTGACAAAACCTCATCATCATATTCTTGTTTGGCGTACACTTCTTTCAGTTTGCTAACATTTTCTGCAAAGTAAGAATCCACTGGCCTGGCATTCTCATCACTGTTTCTGACAGCCATTCTGCTACGCCATATAGCATGTAGGCCGAGGAGGAAGAATACATCGTAAGGAGCCTCATCACATTCAACTTCAAGAAAACGTATGCCTTTCGGTGTCAGCGGGAGGTCCTTTTTTAGAGTCCTCTGGAGGACGTCCCAGAAGAAGACGGCGTCCCAGCAATCGACAAAAACATGTTCCACGCTTTCTGGCTTTTTGCACAGTCGACAATCTTTGCCCCACGGCAAAAACAACCCCCTTTCGTCAAGCCACGTTAGGACTGGTAAGGTCTCAGTGTGCAATTTAAAAAAGAATGTTTTTACTCCTGCGGGTATGATCATTTTCTTGACGCGTTTGAGCACGTCATGCTTATGACCTCCGAGGTATTTCATTCTATACACTGGTTCGGGACACAGGAGTTCTACCACATCACAGGATAACCGTTTACGCGTGACGTTTGACAAGTACTCAATTGAAAATCGCTCGCTTAAAAACCTGAAGGACATTACCACCTCACGCAAAAAACCACTCACTGCGTATCTCTTCATATCGGTCGTAGTTACTATAAAATTTGGCATCGCTGAACACAATCTGATCTGCATGTACGTTCGAAGAAATGGGTTTGTCTCGTCTCGCAAATATAAAAACCTCGCCACCAATTGTCTAACAAACAGGTTCGACAACCCCAGCCCGCCCCCTTTTAACCTGCGAAACAAGTTGCTGCGTTTCGTTCGCTCGAAGCATGATTGCCACACGAACATGGCAAGCAACCTATGAAACTTTTGGATGTTAGCCCGTGTACAATACAGCGCTTGCATGACATACCATAACTTTGCTATTAGAAACGTGTTGCAAATTGTCGCTCGGGCGAAGATCGATGCATGCCGGCCGGTCCACACTTCCGCTTGCGCCTTCATTTCACGCGCTCTCCCTTGCCAATAAAGCGTGTTCTCGCGGTACCTATCGAGCGGTACTCCCAGATACTTAGTGGGCGTGGTTGTCCACTCGACCTCTTCGAACACGCTGGGCGTATTTTGCCATTCGCCGTGCCACGTCCCTATGCATTTATTCAAATTTACATTACTGCCTGTGGTTTCGCAAAATTCCTTCGTGACCGATACCACATTACACACACTCTCCCGATCGGCACAAAATACGGCCACATCATCCGCGTACGACAAAACCTTCACCTCACATGCACCTAGTCGGAATCCACGTATTTGCTCGCTCTGAATAATTTTTGCACACAGTGGTTCTAGGTATAACGCGAACAACAGTGGGGAAATGGGACAGCCCTGTCTGACTGACGACTTAACTTGTATTCGTTCTGATAACTGTTTATTAACTATGAGATTCGTTGTGCAATGCTTATACGCTACTCTGATTCCTTCTGTTATTACCGAGCCCAATTTCATGTGTTCCAAAACAGTAAAAAGAATGTTGTGGTTAACCTTGTCAAACGCTTTTTCCAAATCGATTTGTAACATTGCCACGTTCCGGTCGTCAGCATCGCAACACTCAAGAACGCTCCGGGCTGTGTGAATGTTCGTGTAAATACTTCTTCCTTTTATGCCACACGTTTGATGTGGGCCTACCAACTCTTGAACTACCGACTGCACTCGTTTTGCCAAGACTTTCATTAGAACCTTATAATCGATGTTCAATAATGTTATGGGGCGATACCCCGTCACCTTTATCAGTTGTTCTAGCTCTTTGCTCTTTGGTATGAGTACCGTGTGCGCTCGATAAAAAGACGGTGGCAGAACGCCTCTCTGTAAACTGCCTTCAAAGACTACTTGCAGCAGCCCCGAAAGTTCGGTTTTGAACATTTTATAGAAACGAGCGTTCAATCCGTCTGGTCCAGGCGATTTTCCGTCGTTTAGTTCGTCTATCGCTAGCTCAATCTCTGCCTGACTGATTTGTACTTGTAGTCTTTCCGTGGTGTCATTGCTCAGTTGAGGTAGAAACTTTAAGAATTCCGTCTCGAATCCACCCTTTGGCGGCTCTTTGTTCCCAAAAAGTTCCATGTAGTGTTCGGTGAATGCATTCATGATAGCCTTTGGTTCTTTCTTTATCGCACCGCGATATGCTATTTGGCTTATCTCTTGCTTGCGTGCGTAACTCTTCTCATCTGCCAGTGCGCGTTTAGTGGGCTGCTCCCCCGCCAATAACTTTTCCCCTCTCGCCCTTATTACCGCGCCTTTGTACTTCTCGGCATCCTTGGCTTCTATTTCTATTTTGACACTTTTGATGTCCGAAGTGAAGCTTCCGGGCATGTTATTTTCTTTTTTGGTGAGCTGGGCCAAGAGGTTTCGGAGCTCATTTTCCTCCTTTCTCTCTGCGCGGCAGACCTGACCAGAGCGTTCGATAGCTATCGTCTTGACTTTCTGCTTGAAACGTTCCCACGCTTCGAAACAATTTTCGCTGGCCTTGTCATAATTGTCGCGCATCAAACATTCCCGAACTCTCTCTACAAATAAACCATCCTGAAGCAGTTTGACATTCAGTTTCCACAGCTCCCAATTAAAATTTGACTTTTGCTTTCTCTCAGAACCCATCGACAACGTAACCAGACAATGGTCGCTGAATGACTGTGGTTCTACATCATAATTATGACATACTGGTACAAGCTCTGACGACACGTATATGCGGTCCAGACGCGCATGGCTGGACCCCTGAAAGTGTGTGAAAGCCAGGGTCCCTGCACCACTCAGAATACTGTTAGCGTCGTGTAGGCTCTGCTCAGCGATCCGCGCCTCTAGGAACTGTGCACTTGCATCTGCTGGCGCGTTCGGGTTGGCCCTGTCACAAGTACGGTATAAGAGGTTTCGGAGCTCATTTTCCTCCTTTCTCTCTGCGCGGCAGAGGACGCGACGCTGATATCGGTGTCAGAACGCGCCATATATCTTTAACGCATTCAAACTACGTCGTCAGCGGCGTGCGTTGGCGACTCAGCGGCGTTATAGCGGCTTGATAACTGCGTGGTGTACACGTGATACTACAAACCCGATGGAAGAGATGGAAGAGAAGGCGGCGAGGCGGTGGGCTGCGGGGGCCGAGCGCAAGCGCCGCAAGCGGGCCGACAACCGTGCATTCGCACTTTCACATTCTCCCCCTCGGGGAAATGCGGGGGAATTTTTTCTTCCGCTTTCACACGTGTATACTGCCTACCAAGGCAAGACAGGAGGAACGCGGTTTTTTTTTTTTTGCCGGGAGGGGCCTACTGTCTGCTGTGCGGAGGGAGGGAAACGGCCGAACACGTATTCATGGACTGTAACACGGCGTTCTACTTCTGGGATGAGCTGCAGTGCTCCTTCAACACGCGCTGGAGAATCACTTGGGAAAAAATCTGAAGTTCCTAGACGCGGCCTCGGAACGCCCGCTCCTTCGCGACTGTGTCCACGTAATAGGGCTCCACTCGCTATGGAGGGCGAGAGTCGACGCCGTCGAATGTACTGAACGCCCCCGACCGGCGTGGCGACACTTCGTCCAAAAGGCACAATGGGCAATCGCCGCCCTCGACGGGGATGAGGCAGACTCCGAGCTACGCGACGCACTGGATCGGGGAACGCGAGCACTCATGGATTTCAAGTCACAACAGCAGAGGAGATGGGACGCAATTTGAGGGCTAGCCCCGGGTAACGCTGGTGCCCAGTTATACCAAGAAATGGCTTTACCCAAGAGCTCTATTTTCTCCCTTCCCTCTATCCCGTTCACTTCAAACTTTGTGCAATGACACAGTAGCCCTGTTGGCAATATGTGACTTCGCGGGCAATACTCCCCGATTGGCTTACAGTTACTTGGCAAAGCATTCCGACCCTCTCCTCGCATGATAGCCGATCGCCTCATTTTAAAGACGATAGTCTTTCTTGGGCTACTTAAACCCAGAAATTTTGGTCTGTCTGTATGTCTGTCTGTCCGTCTGTCTGTCTGTGACTCGATTCAGCCACCCGGCCAAAGCAAAACAATGCCTGCGCAATAGTCTTATATAGTCACACCTAAATCTACCCGTCTATGTCCGGTGTAATGTTCATACTTGTCAACATTGTTGAAGAAGAACAAGACATTACGCAAATATGATACAACAAATCAATACAGAAGTGATATTTGCAGTGTTCCTTTATAAAAAATCGGACATGCTTGACTTTTCCGAAATTAAATATTTCATCAACTTCAGAAAAAGAATTCACTCCGCCGTCGCCTGCTGTCGCCCGCGCCACTATAGCTCCTGGCGCCATTTTAAGAAATCAACCGGCAACAGTTACCCAAGGTTCCACTAGATAGGTTCCACGTTCTGCTTGCAACGCACGTGGAGTAGGGAAACACGGTTCTATAAACGTTGAAGTATGGCGCCTCGATTAACGCGCGTCTTCGCCGTACGGCAGCGTTCGCATCGAGACACCCGGTTTGGAGCAGTGGAACGCGGGAAATTTAAAATGATTTAAGTAAACCTTTGGCGTCTTTACCTTGGGAGGAGCGCGACGCAAGAGGAACAACAGGTGAGCGGGAAAGCGAAGGGAGGCATTTACTTCGCAAAAGCCGATAAAGACTGTCGTCTTTTGACGGCATTTGCAACGAAACGAGCAGATACGCGGCCAATTTTTTTATGTTTAAGTGAAGCCATGTTCTGATATGCTCGGAAAACCACTGTAATCACTGCATACGGCTCTGTATATATTTGTAAATAAAGTTATTGTTACAAAAAAAAATCGGCTTTGTGGTGCAGTAGGTAGAGTACCATGTACCGTGCGTTTCGCCCGCAGAGTCGTTGGTTCGAAACCTGGCGCCGGTAAGTATTATATTTTTATATACGCCTCGAGCGCGGCCTGTAGGGGCGCCACTGAAATCCCCCTAGCGGCCTGTTTCAAAAGCAGCCGCGGGAGTCTCCGTCCCGCTCCCCAGTGCCCCCCGCTGCTTTTGCGGCACGTTCACGACTGAGGTTTACCGTTTGCGGGCGTTTGAAATCCATGTTTATGTGGAGCAGTCACTCTGTTCGCAAATGGGGAGCGTTTACGAGAGTGCAAGTGTTTCTGACGCGACCTTAGTGTATTATATTCTGTCTGTATAAGCGCCAGGTGTGGGCCACAGGCCAGCGTCGCGGAACCGACGTATGATGGAGCCGATTGTAGTTACACTGACCTGAATTTACTAGCCGTGTCTCCGTAACCACCAGGTCCTCAGATGTTCATGCTACGGCTATACACTACGATTTAAACAGGTTTTGCGCGCTTACATAATCAGCGGAGCACTCATACCTGACAGCACGCCAGTTGCGTTTGCCAATATTATACCTCAGATATTGATCACCACCATTTACAAGCCAGTCTGTATTAATTTCAGGAATATTCAACAAAAGTACGATGGACAATGCATAATTATACTCCGGGATCAGCACACGACAGAGTCGTCTTGTCGTGAGGTGAGCGCCCACAAACATTCATCTGCTACATATATCCTCTGCGCGCAGCGCGGAGAGGGGCTTAGAATATAATCCGCGTCCGCGACTAAATGCTTCTTCGACATATCGTCATACGGCACAGGGAGCCTGCAGAATAAAGCAGAAACTGGAATCAGAGGGCCTTATCACAACCACACTCTTCCAACGACACCTTTCATCGCAATTGTTGAACAGCGTATACCCTGTATACTTCCAAAAATGCGTCCGCCCTACGTCCAGCTCTTCGTTGAAGTAGAAAAACAAAAGGAAAGTGAACGCGAGATTTGTGTGTGGGATTACTAAACCGTTCATTGCTTGATTCCGCTCCGCATTTGTACACAGCGTCCCCCTCCTCTCCCCCCCACCGATGTCTCGCGAAAAAGCAGTGCATTTCGCGTATAGTTGGTCTAGTGAACCCTACCTGGCTTAAGTTTCCACGAACGTCTTTAGCATGTCAGAAACTGCGCTGTTTTTTTTTTTTTCATTTCTGTTAGTTATTATTGCACAGCATTTTTTTCCCGTGGTTTCATTAACTTGCCTTGGTTCTTGCTATATATGACGTGTGTGGGCACATATTTAACGACGCACAGGCTTGGACTTTACTTAACATTTTCGCATGGTTTATATTCTTATAACCAGCATTAGTTATTGTCCGGGATTGGGTAATCACATCCCCGAAACACATTTTTCTGCGACGTACATATTCGAAACGAAGCCGCGTTCATTGTCCACGCTGCAAAATGAAGCCAACCTCTCATTGTGCCAGTATCAGGTCTAAACGAGGCGACAGTAGAATTCGTTTGTTGTTGTTGTTTTGGAGGTGACATGGGTGAATGTTGCTGCCGCAGCCAACGCCCGGAAGAGCGGCGAGGAAGCGCGCAGAACCGCCTCCCGGGTAGCTCTTGCAGACGATCGCGTACTCTTCGAAGACGCAGCTGCTTTTTAAGTGACCTAAACATACTCTTTGCCTATAGACGTCACCATAACAAGTTTTTTTTTAGGGCGCGGAAAGGCGAAAAGACGCGAAAGAGAACCAAAACACTGCACGAGCCCCTATCAGCCACGCAGCGCAAGTCCCGTCAACGCCGCGGAGAAGCGGCGGCAGGCGGCGCAGCGATCGCGAAGCTCGAGGCGTATAGTGTAGGGGGAGCGATGCGGACTACGAACGCCAACGCGGGTGACATCGTGAGTTACTGAAATGCTCTGCATTTAAAATTAAAAAAAAGCGCAGCTCATGAAGCGCGAACCGATTATGCTTCGTTTAACAGCTTGAGATGCCTACATGCATGATGCCTACATAAATGCATGAGAAGGCAGCATGCCCTCTTTCAACCACCCCACAGTAAGAGGGCTGCGCCGCAGTGCCAGCCGCAGGATGGCGCGAAGGCAGCATGCCCTCTTTCAACCACCCCACAGTAAGAGGGCTGCGCCGCAATGCCAGCCGCAGGATGGCGCGAAGGCAGCATGCCCTCTTTCAACCACCCCACAGTAAGAGGGCTGCGCCGCAGTGCCAGCCGCAGGATGGCGATGGATGGTTGTTGTTGTTGTTGTTGTTCCAGAGCAGAGGTCTGGCAGAGCAGCAGCCACAAGGAAGTGAGGACGGGTCCTACTACTTTTCAGACATCACGACGCCCGCATACTTGAACCAAGGTAACGTGAGCCTTGAAATTCTGATGGAGCCGTGCAACAACTCCAAGGTGCCGGTGAAAGACCACATTCCGCTTACCACGACGGGTAACGTGAACTACCCCAGGAAGATAATCTTGTGCCGACCAGAAGGCAAAAAGACGACCGAGAACAACATCTTGGGAAACCCATCCACAAACGTTTATGAAGAATCCATTGAGGATCAGGACATCGTTTCAGCTAAAAATGATGAGGCCGAAGCCAGCGGCGAGGTAGCGTCAAACTCTCGAACGAGAATGAAAAACATGACGAACATAAGGATACTCCTGCTACAGACAAAGGGTGCTTTTGCGACAATTACCGATACCGACAAC
>JABSTR010001267.1:0-68527 GCA_013339765.2 Haemaphysalis longicornis
CGCTTTTCACTGTGGTAGTTGTCGTCATCGTCAGACAGCACCCCTCACGGCTCGCACGCAAAACCAAGATGTCAACGATCGCATCGGAAGAATCCTGGCTGATCACGACAGGGGAGCCCAAGTCAACACGTTTCGGAATATTGCCCACAACATTCGCTTCAGAACTTATGCAATGAACAACATCAGAACCCAGCGTTGAAGACGTCTACACAACGAGACAACAGTACAATAGTAGAAATAATACAACAGTACAAAGCGACTGCAATAAACATTTTTTATTTCATGCACAAACTGTTCACTGCGTCATCTTTACAATTTGTTTACTTTTTCTGCGTGCTATTTAATACAAATTTGCATGTGATTATTATTTTAATATAATTAACTCGGTATGTCAGCATGTTCACCTAACTTCCTACTCAAACACTTGGAAAGTTTTTGCTCGCTCGCCTACATGATTTTTAAATGAGCGACGTAAAGCAGGCGGAAACATCGCTTCAACGTTCCAAAACAAGGTCGTAATGCAAGTTTTCCGTGTGACGAATATTCCGGTGATACGAGAATTCCTCGTAAGAAAGGCCCTGCGACGAGTTGGCATTCCTGACCAGTTTACCTGTGACGAGTTGGCCTATGACGAGTGGACTTGTGACGAGTGGGCCTAGACCCGGTCACCAGCTGGGCTGACTTCCGATAGGAGATGGCACAGCGTGTGGAGGATACAGAGGACGACTTCTTGGCAGTGGTCGTAAGCAGCGCTGCCAAGGCTAGGGTACGGGGCGAGACACCACTGGGCACGGCGCTGCCAGACCTAGAGCTGCTGCAACTTCAGGCCAGGCGGAGCCAACTGCAGCGGTGCGCAATTCGAAGCACGCGTCCCGAGGACTGAATGGCATACCGGTGGGCGGACTAAAAGTGCAGGAGAGCCACACACCTTAGAAGGGCGAGCTGCATGTACCTCTGCGCCCCCTTGGACTCTCGCCGAGACCCAGACATGGTCTGGAATGTCTTCCCCACCATTCTTCAACCCGCCAACACTAGCCGATGGCCACTGCTAATCGCCGCCGTATCCCTGCGCCTCTCTGAGGGAGATCTAGCGGAGCTGCTCGCCGATACATATGCCCCGGGGCCCGCCTGCAGTAGCCGCTGCGGCGCTCCCCAATATAATGCCAGCACCCCTCCCCCCATGACGAACGGGTCACGGCCCTTTGCACAGTAGACATCCCGCCACATATTCTTCGCTGCTACGTATACTCAGGTGGACCGCAGCCCGAAGCGTCGGAGCGCCTCCAGAATCGACGCGGTGACGTACCACATGCTGTGAAACCTGGACGTCACCCAGCGGAAACCACGCCTGCTCCTCTGAAAACCGAGTATGCAGGGTGGGTGTCCTTCTGGCACCCTGGCCGGTGGGGCTGGTATCACTCATCCTGGAGGTGCGCAAGCCAACCGTGTAGCCAGGATCCTATCGGCCAGTGTCTCTCACGTCGGTGGCCAGCAAGCTCACGGAAAATCCGTCCTGGGCCGCCTTAAGTAGACAGCTGACCATTGTAGCGTCTTCTGGGAGGAGCAGAGTGGCTTCAGGGGGCACTGCTGCACTGCTGACATTCTAAAGGACGTAGTCTCTGTGCTGGAGCAGGCGCGCATTACAAAGAGGTGGCCTACCTGGTCTTCTTTGAGATCAGCTCGGCGTTTGTCTCCCAAACCACCATCCTGGAATCTTTGGACGACACAGGTGTTTCTGGCTGACCGAAATCATCGGGTAAAGGTCGGCCGGGCTACCACTACCCCATGAGTCGTTCGCTCTGGGGTGACCCATGGGTGCATGCTGAGCCCGCTCATGTTCAACTTGGTGCTCGCTTCACTGCCAGACTGCAATCCGCCTGGGCTCCGGTATCGAGTGGGAATTGTGGTCTACGCGGAAGACGTCTTGATGTGGACCCATGGGCCAACAACACAGCTGTCCAAGGTGAAGGCGCGCTTCCAGGAGGTGCTGGGGGCGGTCGCTGACTTCCTTAAAAGCCATGGCCTGCAGCTGTCCGAGCTCAAAGCAAAGGCCATGATGTACCACTCACGTGGTACCCAGGCACGCAAAACAACAGCCCCATCACGCTAAGCGGCCAGCCGCTGCCGGTGGGCCTGAGGGTCAAATACCTGGGGCTCCTTATTGACTGCCGGCTGACCTGGATACCAGCGGTGAGGGCACTCCAGCAGCGGACAGTGGGAGTTCAGCGAGACGTGCTGAGGCTGCTGGCACGAGCCCAGGGCTGCTTGCACTTCGTGGCCCTGCGATTGTTCCATGGAATGGCGCCCTCGGTCGTCCTATAGGCTCTGCACTGACACACCAGCAGCCATTACGGATGAAGAAGCTAGAGATGAACCAGCGCTGGGCATTATACCTCTGCCTGGGCGTCCCGAGCATGTCTCCGACTGCGGCTTCCTTCACAGAGGCCGGTACCTGGACCATCCCGATGCGTGCCCTGCAGATGGGGCTGCACCACATGCACGAGTTCCATAGCATACCGGACGTCGCAGCGCTTCAGCAGCGCTACCGCAGCCATCCCTACTGACAGCTGGGCATACTGGTATCCATCTACGAGGATCCATTGAGCTGTTGCAGTGTCCCCCCCCCCCACGAGACCCATCCACCTGGAACTGTACGAGCTCTTCGCATTAGCAGTACGCTCCCAGGAATTCGCTGCCAGCGGTCAACACCAACCTAGGCTATCCATCCGGAGGTTGATGCCCTGCTGAAGGACGAGACGACCGGCCTCCTGCTCCTCTACACAACCGTGTAGCCAGCATCCGTGAAAATGTCCATGGGGAGAGCTGGGGCCGCCTGCACGGCAATGGAGCTTGGCACCAGTCGTGTGCCCTGCCTGCCCTTCCCCGCCTTCTCCATCCATGCAGAGCTGGCCTGGCTGCACCTTTATGCAGACCTGCTCCTAGAGAAGGCGAAACATATTCATGGGGCCGTCATCTTCACCGACTCTCGGCCTGACTGTGAGTGGCGCACCAGCCATCGAGCTCCAGCGGCCGCATGGAGCGGGCGATTGCGGCGAAGCTTCACCTGGTGGAGTCGCGCGGTTGTGACCTCCGATGCACTGGTTGCCATCTCATTTCGGAATCACCGGCAATGAGGTGGTGGCTCATGCCCTGGCCAGAGGTGCTGTTCGCCAGGACGAGGTCCCTGCCTCCCGCGACCTGAAGCCCTTGGATGCCGCACAACCCATCCTGGCGTGGGAGGTGGAGACGATGAACCCGTACCCCCGTCATCAGCAGCCAAGCTCCACAGGTCCTGCCTGGCCGCATCATCAGGGAGGCCCGCTTTATACTCCTCCGCATGCTGCTCGATTGCTACAACGTGGCAGCTTGCTTGCACCGACAAGGCGGCCGGTCGTCGCCTACATGTGTAAACTACCCAGAGCCCGAGACCCAGCGGCACCTTCTCTGCTAATGTCAGCACGATGCCCCGCCAGTACAGCTTAGGGCCACCTTCAAGCGTCTCGGGCTGCCCAGCCATACCCTGAAGGACTTGCTTGCCCCGATGGGCCCTAACTCCACCCAACGGGAATCCTTCCGATTTGGCCTGGCCTTCCTCGAGGAGACGAACCTCATACAACGGCTGTAGCCCAAAGCCTGCCGGCCAACCTGACGCACTCCTTATCTCTTTCTTTCTCTACATCTTTCTCTGTGCCCATTTGTTCTCCCCTGTTCCATTTCATTCACCTCTACTCTTCCCCAGGACTAGGTTTTATGCTTGTGAACTCCTAAACGAGTTCAAAACATCCCCAGTCTACTTCCTTTTCTCTTTCTATATCAATAAAGTACTCATTCACGGAACGGAAACAGACGGCTCCATGTTTTTCCTCTAGAAAAAAGGTAGGGTTTTTACAAGTTTCATTCAGTAATTGCTTGAAAGTATGCCCAATCGCAAATCGCATCGCAGGTAATCTTTGGCATTGTGGAAGGGCACTATTTTTCTTTTGTTTTGTTTTATACCTAGCACCTCACCCCGGACGGTACCCTGGTTAAATGTTAGCCAGAACGCTTCGATTTTCTAGGAATAATAGATAATTATAAGTGTTTCTTACAGCAATTCAAGGGCCACCACATTTTCTTAGAGTTGTAGTGCCCAGATGTAGCTTTGCATGAAGTAGACGGTTGCGGAGTCTTCCGAACTTGCCAGATATGTCCCGACATTTCTATTGCAGCCAACCGTGAATTGTTTGAAGCGTGGTGCGTCATGAAAGCCGGAGATAACAGTGTAGGCACGGCAGTATTACTTCGTAGAAAACGAAATAGGTTATCTGAATGCGAACTTGCCACGTGCGTAACACAAAGCGCCACTTGACTTTGCCGCGATTGTTTTTGGTGCTTTGGCCATGTTCACAAATGTGCAATTCCTGCACATCCTCTAGGTGTGTTGTAAAAATTTAAGTTGATGTGTAGCACTAGTCCTGTGTGGTCTCTGCTATTGTCACTACACCAGGTTACAGAATAACGACACCCTTTTCTCCTATTGTTCCGTGCCGCCGCCGTGATCATTGGTCAGTTGGCATCACGTGACATTTACATTGCGGCGGTTCATGATCACCGCTATTTTGTTGTTTATGCGTTTTCTGTCGGTCACCTGTCATAGTCTCAGCTTGCTGTGCGGCTGCGCGCGACTGGCGCCGTTCGAATGCCAATCAAAGATAACGCGTTTCACTGCATTTCAGCGGTAGAAGTGCGTTCGAAGATGCCGTGTTGGTGCGTCTTCGGCAGTGTTGTTTACAAATGACTTCGTCAAAGCTAGCAGTGATGCTGCAGAAGCGGCAAGCTGAGAACACTGATAAACACCTTAATGGCTGCCTTTGAGGTCTTACGTGCCGCAGTGACTGCACTCTGTATCTTATCTAGTGGCGCTAGTCTCTGCTTGTTGTCCCGTCTTACCACGCTACTTAACCATGTTTCACCATTCGCTGAGTTTCTGTGTAGTATTGTGGACTCCCATAGTTGCAAGACAATGCTGGAAGCGTGGGGGTGATAGGAGCAAGGCGTGGTGGTGGGTTGTGCGTGTAGGGTCCGCGTCAGCGCGGTGAAAGAAAGGTGGCAGATGAATGGACTGATAAAGAAGCTGTGGAGAGGGCGGACGCGGTCGGCCTCTCGCATGCCGTGGTGGCGATTCGCTGCGCGGTGGATAAGATGCAAAATTTGGGCTACGAATTGTTTGATGTGATTTTCATCTCATTTCAATTTAATTCCTTAAAGACCACCTGTGGGCATTACATAAGGGATGGGTACATAAAAGACTGAACAGAAACCAATCACTTGTCCTACAGTGAAAGGTAATTATTGATACTGTTTGTGATGGCGGAAGTACAAGTAGTGGCCGGAATGTCGCTTGAAAGGCCATTCCATACAGCTGCTGTGCGAGAAAAAAATGATGTCAAAAAAGTAACGGTGTGTGCTCGTGGGCGGGCGACTTGAGTGAATGACCAGTGCGTTGAGAGATGTGCGCTGGGGGAACAAAATAAGGGTGCATGCGCAACGAGCAATGAAAAAACCTAAACAACAGAAGACTGGCGATACGCCTGAGAAGGGAAAAGAGGGGTAGTTCAGACTCTGCCTTCAGTGATATACGCTGACGTCATAGGAGTATGAACTATGGATAAACCTAGCGGCACGGTTTTGAAGAGAGTCAAGGGCATCTTGAAAATAGGATTGTTTCGGGCTCCAGATTAGAGAAGCATATTCTAGTTCAGTTCCCACACGGCTTTTGAGGGCTAATATATTTACATTTCTAGCTGCGTCACGTAGATCACGTCGCAAAAATTTCAGCGTGTTATTTGGCGATGATACGACGTCTGTGATATGCAAACCCCATGAAATATCGTCGCAGAATGTGACTCCCAGTTATTTAAACGAATTCACTGCTTAACTGGAGCGTTACTTACAGCATAAGGGAAAACAAGCATAGAGCAGCGGCTTGTCAAGGATAAGGCTTTACATTTGTGAGGGTTCAGTTTCACTAGCCAATCTTCGCCCCAGTCTTTCACATTATTAAGATCCTTTTGTAGAGCTAATTGATCAGAAGCGTCATAAACAGTGTGGTAAACAACACAATCATCGGCAAACATTTGGATTTTGCAAAATGCGTGAGTTGGGATATTGTTATAAATAAGAGGAATAAAAGCGCAGTTAAGACTGACCCCTGCTGGCCACCGGATGTTAACGGAAAGGGAGTAGAGGCAGCATTGTTAACAAAGACAGCTTGAGTGCACTTATTTAAAAATTCACGGATCCACTTTAGGACGTCGGGTGTAGTTTTAACTGGGAAAGTTTGAACAGAAGGTGCTTATGGGGTACTTTATCGAACGCTGTTGCGAAGTCCCCGAAAAATGGCGTCAATCTGCACGTTAGAATCAAAATTAATATGCAAGTCGTGTGAAAACATGGCCAGTTGAGTGTCGCATGCAAAATCTTTGGGAAATCTATGCTTCGCGGAATTGAAGAAGGTATTTGACCCTAGGAAGTTTCATGATCCGGGTCCAGATATGTTCGATGATTTTGCATGGAATGCTGGTTAATGAAATGGGTCGATAATTCAGGGGTGACTCTTGGGTATCTGATTGGAATACTTGGGTGATATTTCCGTGCCTCCAATCAGCAAGAAGCTGACCCGCCGAGAGTGACGGCGACTAAAATAGGCACAAAAATGTTGCACAGAAGTGTTGAGTGTTATATAAGGGTAGCGAGGGGAGGTGATGTGTAGGCCCACAATAAGGAGATGAATAGGCAGATTTTTCTGGTGCGGGGGACGTTTTGTATGGCGGGAGAATTAGTAGAGCTGACTTGGGGGTGAGAGCAGTGGAGCGTGAGGGCTTGGATGTGTAAAGTGGTGGTAGTAAGACCTGCCTGTAAGGTTTCCTCAATGTGTGCATCACTGCCTGAGGGGACCCACAGAGATGTGTCGTCTGCATAGAGAGCACTGCGGAGGTGACAGATAGTGTTGAGAGATGCAGCTAGGAGGATATGCGCCATGGTGAACGGAATAGGTGACAGAACGGCCCCTTTGTGTGTGCCGCGGGCTGGCATGGGGGAATGGGAGACTGTAAGGCGCCCAGGCCCATGGTCGCCGTGCGGGGGGAGAAGTTGCAGATATCAGAAAAGGTGTTAGGTTCGATACTGAGTGAAGTGAGTTGGCATAGTTTGGCAGCGTGAGAAATGTTATCAAATGCTTTGAGTAGATATAGTGGGAGGATGCCCGCATTGTAACGTGTATGGCGGTGCAGTAGGAGATCCTGGTGAACCTTTATAAGTCGCACTGGGTTGAAAGATGGGGTCCTATTCCTAGAATGTTTGGGCAAAAAATGCTGTTGTTTTCAAGGTAGTGGGCGATTCAATCGTGTGGGACTTATTCCAATATTTGGCCGAAACAAATGGTCAGAGATAGGACGGAGGTGAAATAAGGAAAACGTATTATATCAAAATGGGTCCAGCTCCTGGGGAGGGTGTGGTCTTGCCGGTGTGTGTTCAGTAAGGTAGTGAGGTGGTCAATGTTGAGGTCTTAAAAACAGAGAAGAAGCGTATTGGTAATCCCATCAGCTCCGGGTTCAGTATGGCGGCGGAGCATGAGCAACGCTCCTTTCACTTCTTTGGTTTGGCCAGTTTAATGAAGCTGCTCAGGTATTTTAGGTGCCGACGGGGTGTATAATTGTTTTAGAGGGCTAACTAAAGTGTCGGGGTCCTGGTTGTGGAAGCGTACTAATTGTTGTACCCTAGTGTTGGTGTGCTCTTTAATGTTGTCAGAATAAAAGTGGCGTTTAGTAGAGAGAGCATAGTTTAGGGAGTTGATTATCGGGTTCCAATTGGTGCGGTGAAGGAATTTTGCGTGTTGCTGCATGTTAAGTAGGAGACGTGCTAGTTTGCAGACGTGTTGCATGCGAGAGTCGACGTATGGGAATGAGGCGGTGGTGTCCAGAGGGGGTTCATGTAAGGTACGGGTGGCAAGTAGGGCTTGAAGCCATTCTTCCGGGGCGTCTGGACCCGCGGAGTAGGGAGCTGGGATGTTGCGGCTCTCCTTACAGAATGCAACCGAATCCGTAATTGAGGGTTGTTTCTATTAGGGTGTGGTAGGTTAGGGAGGAAAGGGAAAATGCAATAACGTAGTGGTCGCTACCTTGCATATGCGGTAGGATTTTCCAGCCTTCCACGTGCGTAATAAATGACACGGTAAGATCTGGGTAGATATCTTGTTCTACACTTTGCCTATGCGGGCAGGGGTAGAAAGGTGAGTATACGTGGTAAGTTGTAGTTGCTGCGCGAGTTCGTAGAGAAGTCGTCTTTTGCGTGTGGCCCTCGGGTAGGCCTAAGCAAGGTCGAGGGCATTGAAGCCGTCGCATATTACTATCGTGTCATTTCAAGCAAACGTTACAGCTTGTTTAAAAAGAGGCGCAAAGTTTGCGTGCGGATGTCAGGGGGGCTGTAGATGCTAAAAATGCTAGTTTTAGTTTGGGATAAGCCTTGTCGGTAGGATGGTGATGGGGAGATATGGATTGGGGAGGTAAGGTAGATGCCGTGGGTGAACATGGCAACAGGGAATCAATTGCAGATTGTTGGGCAGCGTAATCGACAAGTTTGGGGGGGGGGTGCATTTACTTATTGCTGTGCAACAACTGATTGTGGAAGAGGGGGAATTGGAGAAGAGCTTAGAAATTTGTGAGCTTGCTGGTTCCGAGTCAGTTTCACTGCCATATAACGTGCTGTTTCTTGGAGTTCTGCAACATGGTCGATACTTGCTGCTAAGGGTAGAGTTTCTGTTGTGGGAGGCTAGACAAGGACAATTTGACTCACCCCTGTGAGGAGCTCATTGTACCACATGCACTGTGTGTTTGATAGCGGAGACCTCGTCTTGAGTTTACTGCTGAAGTGTTGTGAACACCTTTTCACTTTTGTATGAAGGGACTGTATTTCAGGAGCTGGCGGGGTGGGAATTGTTTGGGTCCTGGTGATACCTTTGAGAGGCAGTTTCCCCTGGGGTGTGCCGGGTAAGGTTTGGGGTGGTGTCCTCAAGTTCTCACCTTTTGGTGTGGAAGAGTTCAGAACGGAGACCTTTTATTCCTTTAAGCATGCTTTGCATTTGAGTGGGCCATGAAGGAGGTGGCTGGGTGGAATTAGGAGGGAGATTGGGTATAGGGTGGGTCGAAGTCCCTTGGAGCTCACCTGGCTGCGGAAGGCTTGACTGTAGGTGGCGGGTCCCTTTGGTGGTCGATGGGCTTCTTGGGGGTTGCATGTTTCTCGGCTTGGGTGGCCCAGATTTTGCGTTTATGGTGTCCCGCACAGGGAAAAGGGTGGACGCTGTGTCGGTTTCCTTGGTGATATTAAACGCTTCTAGCAGCCACCCCCATGGTGAGGTGGGGGCCGCTACACAGAATACATTTTAGATGGGTAACGCGGGTGTTGCGGAGGAGGATCGAGCCAGTAACAGGGGAAGTGGGGCTCAAGGGAGGGTTGGGGGAGCACATCATGACGGTGGCCAGCTTGCAAGCCGGCATAGCAGGCCTCGGCTTTCCGCTGGAACTTGTAGCACCACATGGTGGTGGATCGGGAATGTATAAATAAAGGCACTGGGTTCCTAGTAAAGACGACTTGTACAATGGTGATGGTGTGCATCCTTTGGCTTCCAAAATTCCGAGGGTTTGTTGCCCTGGGTGAGACTGGTTATGATGGTTATGTCAGCATCACTGGGGGGGGCCCTTAGAATGAAGCTCAACTATCGTAGAGCTTGGAGCGGGGATATGGTCGGCCAGTGGGAAAGATGATGCCTTTTGATTCAAGCTGCATCATTTCCAGGTATTGCTCGGCAGGGCTCTGCGATGGAGTGTAATGATCATGAAAGTTTAGCGATGGTACATTGTTGGGTATTCTTTGCGTTGGGAGACACGTTGCTCTACTGGAAGATTGCATCAGCGGGAAGGTATTGTTTTGCTCCAGCAGGTTGAGCCGGCTTCGGTCATAGGATGACATTGATGGCCTCGTCCTGCAATGGGTCCTGTGGTGGTGGTCGGTGATTGGGATTCTTCCATATTTTTCATTGTTGGGAGATGGGTGTGGTGGATCGTTGGGCCTGTGAGGTGGGTGCCGTGTTAGGTGGCGTATGTCGCACCAGCAGGGTTCCTGAAATGTGGCAGGGTCAATGGCCTTGCTTTCGACAACACAGTCAATGGCGACGGGGTAGATGTTAATGTTGGCTGCTCGTTCATGCATTTCAGGTCGCAGGGAGTCTGACGGCATGTTTGTATTTACCGAAAAGAGGCGTTCTTGGTGGTGCTGGTTGGCGACTATTGGCAACGTTGCGTGGGTAGGTGGCGCCGCAGATGCAGGGTGGTTGGAGCGGCGGTCCCTCGTTGCGCGGGCATCGGGGTTGCGCCGACGGAGGTCATCCAGCGCTCGAGGGGGAGGTCGCACCGCCCGTGACGCACAGCTGCCATTGTGCGGGTGAAAACTTCACAGGACTATAGAAGTATTTCCCGACTGATTCGGGAAGTGTGAGAAATAAAAATATTCCTGCCGTTACACTGCAGTGGTTGGTGATGTCGGCAGACAGATTAGGGTCAGTGGAGGCTTCCCCGATGGCATTTCATCTCCCTGGGCCGCACAGGCATGTGGTTGCTCGAGACGTTAGGCGATCCTCCATCGTATAGATGGCAGCTTCATAACGCGAGGGACCTAGGTTCGATTCATACCACAGGAAGTGTTTTTTTTTTTTCTTGGGGCGCTTGATGCGCGTTTTGTGATCATCATCATCATTCTGAAAGACCCATTGTACGAAGTTCGTTTCCCTGCAATGCATTCCGATGAAGGTGCAGTCGCCATGAGTGAGGCATAGAAACTTTCGCTTTAAAAACGAAGCCCTTACTCAGAATTCTGTATGCGTACTTTAAAGCCTAGCAAAATGTATATGTATTGCGAAGTATTGGCCTACGAGTTTACGCGCTTAGGCCTCTTGCACAAGACTTAGTGGCTGGGACTGACGCCAAGTTTTTTAGCGCCCAGTGCCTTGACCCCATTCGCTCTGCAGTGAAGTGTTCTGGTACACAAAACTGGCGACGGAGACAGCCATTTAAATAAGAGGCCGCGTATCTGCTCAATTCGTTACAAATGCCGCCAGAAACAGTTGTCGTCTGGCGCTCGTGCAAAATAAATGCCTTTCCCTCCACTTCCCATGCTGTTACTCTCTCGTCCTGCACCTTCCTACATAAACACACAGGAGGATTGCTCCCGTCAATATCAATTACCCCATTCCTCTCCCCCTCGCTGGGAGCCTCTATGCCAGCGCCGTCGTACGGCGGAGATGCGCATGAATCGAGGCACTCCACGCTGCGTCCGCCTCACGCGCCATTTATTAGAACCTTTCTTTGCTGTTGCAGTTTAATATCTTAGAATGCCGCCAAAGGGGTCGCGCCATCAATCACCCATATATTATTAATGAACGAACACGCCAACTATCACTTATGTATTGATGTTTGGCTTCGACGTGCGCAGTTTTCTGTTTTAGCTAAACAATGCTGATAAGTACGAACATTGCCACCAGTATGAGATGTTTAAAAATGGCTATGACCATTTAAATGTATCGTTTAACCTCTGCATTAGGTTTGTTCGGGCGGCTGAACCGAGAGACAGACAGACCGAAATTTCGGCGTTCAAGTAGCCCAAGATAAACTATCTCCTTTAAAAACGAGCTCATCATATTCGAGCGAAAGGCCGAGACGCAAGGCTCTATGAAAGAGATCTCGGCTACAGGCTGGGCTTAATGGTTAGGGCGGCTAGAGTATTACTTCGAAACCAGCGGCATCATTGAGCGGACAAGAAAACGGGACGCCTAATGGAACTTACATGGGGTAGCACGAGGGAAGCACGACGGCAACTAATTTAAACAGTATTCTAGTACTACAAAACAGACCTCTTCGGTGCATTGAGAATGTACCTTTTACGCACCACTCCGCCCCGTTGTTTCTGCAGCACAGTATTCTTAAAATACATCAGTTGTTTGACCTTAAGCTTAGTCTTTATATTCGTAGGAAAATATCAAAGAACCCAATATTTTTAAAACAATATATACCAGTGAATGTACATTACGATCTTCGGCCGAGTTGTTTTAGGACGCCAGTGATCAGAACAAGCTATGGTATGCAAACATTACACCTCCGAATTCCCACCTATCTAAATAAGCACCCAGCTGTTGTAGGATTACTGCAACACACCATGCCTTGGATCCCGCTAAAGAAAAAAATTAAACATTAGTTAATGTCTTGAATTCTGTAGTGCTACTTCGTGTAGTTTGCAAAGCGCTACTCTGTGTAGTTTGTTATAATTTTTGTTGTGTGCCTGTTGTGCTTGCTGCTATATTACTTTTGATAAATGTGCAATTTTGACTTTTCCTGTATTTTATTGGAATTAATTGTGGAATTGTGTATCGTTACTCTCTGTAGTTTGTAAATATTTTCGTTGTGCGCATATTGTAATTGCTACTATATTATTTCGAAAAATGTATGGTCTTGTTTTTTTCTACATCACCTTTGTGTAGCTAGTTGTCGTGTTTTGTTTCTACCGTTGCTGTGCATTGTTGCAATGTTACATGGCCGGGGTTGATGGCTGCCGTGAGGCAGAGTTAATCTGCGTTTTGCCTCTTCTCCCGAGTCATGGTTTGTTTAAATAAATGAACTGAACTGAACTGAACTAAAAAAACTGTTAAAGCAATGCTCACACCCCAGAGACGAAGCGACAGTTTTTCGCAGGAGATAGTCTCTCGTCTGAGAGGCCACCTCCATTCCTGGCTTTCTGTGTTTTCAAGTCGCTGTCATTCCGAAAAAGCGACCAGCTACCGGGACAGTCCATCGATCTATATGTCACCGCTGGTGAGAATATCGTAACGCAGTGCAATTTCAGCGCGCAGTTTTTACGTAGGCATTGCCAGGCGACCGATCAGGTCGTAGGAAACAATGTCCCCAACCGGATATATATTGCTTGACCCGTTTCTTGCCGTTTGCAAGGTGCCTATCTGCAACAAACGTCTATTTGTTAAAAATTCAGAAACCAGAGCATTGAGAAAACCATTTAAAAACGGGACAAAATCAGCAGTATGGTGCCTGGGAAGAAATAATTGTGACTTGATTTTGGTAAACTATACTACCGCTGGAGCAAGCCTATTATTACAGGAATTCGTGCAGTGAAACACTTCTCGTTTATGCGAATGAACGATTGACCATGCAAAACTAGAAGATATTGAATGCTGCAATTGCAAAAAAAAATAGCTTGGGTGCAAATACGCATGGACTAAAGAAGAAAAACCCTTCCCTCGAACAGAAGATCCTGATGCACAGGATACGTCACCGGGTGATTTAGAAAGCATTACTGTGGACAGGCTTCTCTAATTGATCATAGCTGTATTTCACTATGGCAACACAACCATCTGATTCGTAATAAAAAAATAATACAAGGCAGGCTTATAAAAGGTAGACAATAACATGTAGACATAACTGGCAGACTCCTTACTTAAATGTCAGACGGCCAGGGATAGGTAATTGCTCAAGGTTACTTAATTAAGACATTAATACTTTCTTCAAATACACAGTAATACACATATAGCTAGGCAATAACATTGCAATCTTTTTTTTCACATTTTAATGGGTACCCTTGCACCAATCTTACATGCCCACACTTAATTTATTTTAACGAAATCATAGATTTACGTGGTCTTGCAACAAATTCTCGTTTATGTGTCTATATTACCTCGTTGCGGAAGAACTGAAAGCACTTTATGATATTATCGATACACCAAGAACAGTTTGGGACAACAGGTTCTGGAAGATGTAGAAATCTCTGTGTGAATCAATTCTGAGATACGGGATAACAATTAGTAGATAAAGATTGAAAATAGCATTAAACTTTATTAACTCGCATCGTTGCTTATGGTGGCGCTCGCAGAACCGTGGCCGAAGGAGATTTACTGAACGGTCAATGTACGATGAGGGCGAACGAAATTGTAACGGCTACACTGCTTACTAAATACTTATGCAACGAGTGCGCAAAAGAATTTACTGATTACGGGGAAAGAACTTCTGATGGCTACAATGCACTAAACACTTATGTGAAGAGTTTACTGAGGACAGGCGAAAAATCCGCTGTACATAGATGCGAAATATTATTTCCTACAATACCAGCTATTCAAACCTCTCATTACTACAAGTTTAAAACCATTATTCCGCATAACCTTCAAACGGTCGAGCTACGTACGATTCTGAACACAAATAAATGACTGAAAACGGTCCCCGAGGTTCAAAAATTGTGTAGGCTTTTTATCATCCTCCAAACACACATTTAGTGTGCTGCTTTTTATAGAGGAAATATTTGTACTTTTTATATTTGTTAACAAGTACCGCCTTTTGCTTGACAGCGAATCTAGCATCGACCACAGTAAAGCATCCAAACTCAGACATGAAACATGATGTGTAACTGAATCGTGGCGTTTATAAGTGTAATTACGGTCCCTATACACATAATGCCACTCTTAGAAAGTTTTGGTGGTCTGTTCACTTTAAATATTGGTGTTCTCTGGAAACACTGATTCCTTCGTGTAGGAATAGCGACCGCCTACGTATCTTTGCAATAATTCGCGCTGATCAATAGCAAAACGTCTCCCTAAATTCAGAGCATTCTGTACAAATGCGTAGCATTCTTATGCCGCTTGTCTAGGGGGTAAGAAATTTAAAGTCAAATTTTTGGGTTTTTATATTTTTTTTAACCAGTGAAATTCATTTAAGGTTTCATGAAGATTGCGGGACGAATTTCCGAGAATATGCATTTTTGTGGAAATGAGGAGAAGTTCCCTTTCGACACTGTTTGCCACGGTTCATCACTTTTTACTATTTTGCTTGTTTGCTTATTTCTTGGCTTTTCAACCCTCTGTCCAATCAAGTGTCTGTATTTACGATATTATAACGATTACAGGGGAAAGTACCACCAACTCAGTATTTTTTTTTTGTGGAAATTAAGGGCGTTCCTGGGTTCGCCATTTTCGCAATTTGTTTCTATTTTCCGCACTTCAAAATCCTTTTCGACCAAATGTTTCCATAAACGCTATTACAAAAATTACAGGGGGGAAGTTCCGGAAAGTATGGATTTTTAGGAAAATGCAGGGCGTTGCACTGTTCGGCACTTTTGCTATTTTTTCCATTTTCCTTATTTTCTCCATTTTCTCAATTCTCTTCATCCAATTATCTCTACGCTATTACAACGTTTAAAAAGGGAAATTCTCACAAATCGGCATTTTTGTGAAAATGCAGAGAGGTAATGGTTCGCCACAATTGGCGAATTTTTCTACTTTTCTTAATTTTTGGTTTCTCAAAATTCTGACCGACCCATTATCATCATTTACGCTATTACAGCAATTACAAGGAGACCTTCTGCCAAATCTGCTTTTTTTCTGGAAATGCAGGGCGCTACATGGTTCTGTCTGTGGGGGTACCGGCAGAGAATGGTACGCAATAATAATGGCCCCCGCATGTCATCAAGACATTGCTTCTGACATGTTTAACATTATACACAGTGATATTATGAATCACAACTAGAATGACGGGATTTAGAAAACTCACGCAGAGGCACCGTACATTGCCTTGATATCTGACACTGTGAAATTTATAAAACACACTGCTCTTACGTAAGTGCCCCTCAGCTCCAGAAATCTCGCGAACCTTTTACAACGAAGACCCTCGTTCATGAAATAAGGGTCAAAAACCACTTATATATGAGTTTCAAACAAACGAAGAGCATAAAACACATCTTGAAAAACACAATACTTTCCTGCTAATGTTGACATGGTACGGATTCTCTCTACCTTGTTACAGACGGTGTGAACTCAATTATTTGCCCAACGACTGAAACACGTGCTAACAATAAACAATCCCATCGTTGGAGGCTATGAGCTTTCATAACTCCTTAATAAATGTTTTGTTTTGTAGGCGACCTAGCAGGATGCGACGTAAGCAATTAGCTTTGTCTACACAGGACTGGGGAGTTCATTTGTAATAAGGTAGTTTTTCGGAGAAATGAGGTTAAAATAATTCATGAGTTTATTGATCCAAAAATTCCAAGCGGTAGAAGCCAACGACATCCAGACGGGCACAGTTAAATGCGTCATTCGCATTTTAAATCGCATCCTTTAATTTTATATATAGTATATACGTCTAATTTAGCTTTATAATTTATTAATTGTGTTTAAGGGTGACATCCACCTCAAATTCCTCAAAGTACACTTCGGCAGCCACAAAATTACTATTCTTGCGACCCTTCTCGACGGAAATGGTGTCCACCCTGGCCCAGCTAACCTTCGTGCTCGAGAAGATTTTCCCCACTTACACAACGTGAACGATGTCGGAAACTTTCTCCTCATGTACTCTTCCCTTAGACGCCTCTCAAGATACTTCTCCCGCGTGTCTCGCCACTCTTATGGTACATTCCCGTCTACGAATCTATGGAAGTTCGAAATTCTTACCTTTGCTGACACATCGCCTGAAAACACGGACAGCCTTCCGCAACACCTTCTAATAAAGAGGGGTAATATGTTAAAAAAAATCGAGAGTTGTTATATGTCCGTAAGAACACCAAAAACGCCAATTCATTGTTTGCATAAATTCCGTGTAGACCGTATAGGCGGCATTACACAAAACGTACTGAAAGCATATTGCGCCTTAATTCGTGCTTTAATTAAGACACAAACACAAAAACGTGTTAAACGTATCTGTTCTGAGAAATCACGTGGTTCCTTCGTTTTGCAAAAATTATCGGCATTATTTAGGTCTTAACGCATAACACCTTTTATACAGTTTAATTAGGACCGTTACCACTCAGAAAAAACAGATGAAGTTTTCTGGGGTTCATCACAATGCCGAGGTTTTTTCACCCTATCAATGCCCTTTCCACGCCGCCCGTTTCGGCCTACTGAAATTCCTAATCTTCGGTGTAGCTCCGAACCGATCCTATTGGACTTGGCATATAAGCCGCTTTAGCCCAGCACCGTAGCTCCAAACAGTGCGTTATTGGTCGTCGCTGCCGGGGAACAGAAGTAGTCGACGTTTTGCAGCTCAAGCCTTATTTTCCCTTCACCCCTGAAAGCTCGGAGTGGCGCTGGCGGCTATCCCCAACCGCAGGAAATAATTACCATGACAGAAACACCAAGGAAAGCAAAGGGTAGTACATCCCCACCATTGGCGTAGTTGTCATCGCACCAGATTCATATTGTTACGAAGACAACGACGATGCAGTTGTCTTGAATGAGAAACACGTTTATTGGAGCGAACTTGTGCTCCCCTAACAACTCAAAAGAATACAGAGGCGGCGAAGCAGCGGTCAACAAAGTGACTTGCACAGGCGAGTGTCGTCGAATCGAATGCCCCGGCGTCCGCACTGCAGGCTTTTTATCTTTTGGCGTGCGTGGTTCTCGAAACGTCGATTCGCATCGAGAACATACTAGATCCAAGAAGATTTTTCTGGGCTGTTCACGTTAGATGGGAATGCTCTCCCTATCACAACAGATAACACATGCGGCACAGAAAGAAAGAATGGAACACGCGCTTCCCTTGGCGCAGAGATAACACAGACCGGCGCAGCCGGGCGGTAAAAGCAAAACACAAATAAACAAACCCAATGTGTATGGTTCGCGGCATTACCCCCCCTCTAAGAGTGCATCGACCCGATGCTAACATAAGCGACAGTCCGAACAAATGAAAATAAAAGTTCGTCATCGTCCGTAGAAAGGTTTTAAGCGAACCACGTGGACGACTTCAGGCCGCGTGCGTTGTCGTGATGTGCCGGAGTCACCATCGGGGATCACTTCGTAGGTGAGTTGGCCAACACGTCGTAGAATCTTGTAGGGTCCGAAATACCGTCGCAGGAGCTTCTCACTGAGTCCGCGTCGTCGGATGGGAGTCCAAACCCACACACGGTCCCCTGGGCGGTACTCGGCGTCTCGGCGTCGGAGGTTGTAGCGGCCCGCATCCACCAGCTGCTGGTCCGTTATACGAACTCGAGCGAGCTGGCGGGCCTCCTCCGCACGTTGAAGATATCCGTGGACGTCGGCGTTGAGGTCGTCGTCTTCTACGTGCGGAAGCATGGCGTCGAGCATCGTAGTCGGCCTTCTACCGTAGACAAGTTCGAACGGCGTCAGCTGCGTCGTCTCCTGGATAGCCGTGTTGTACGCAAACGTGACATACGGGAGCACTTCGTCCCAAGTCTTATGTTCAACGTCAACGTACATTGACAGCATATCGGCGATTGTCTCGTTCAGACGTTCTGTTAGTCCGTTCGTTTGGGGGTGGTACGCCGTCGTTCTTCGGTGAACCGTGTTGCTGTAGCGTAATACTCCTTGCATCAGCTCCGCAGTAAATGCCGTTCCGCGGTCTGTGATTAGGACTTCCGGGGCTCCATGTCGCAGCACAACTTGGCTTATAAAGAACTTCGCCACTTCTTGTGCAGTCCCCCTCGGAAGAGCGGCGGTCTCTGCGTAGCGCGTCATGTAGTCTGTCGCTACGACAATCCACTTGTTCTGTGATCGTGACGTAGGGCACGGGCCTAAAAGGTCCATTCCAATCTGTTGAAATGGTCTCGATGGGACGGCGATCGGTTGCAGAAGTCCGGCGGGTCTTGTCGGCGGCGTTTTTCGTCGCTGGCAGTCACGGCAGCTCCGGACGTAGTGGGTGACGTCAGAGGTAAGGCCGGGCCAGTAGTACCTCGCCTTGATTTTTCCAATAGTGCGGGCTGTGCCCAGATGTCCGGAAGACGGGTCGTCGTGGCACGCTTTCAAAATTTCGTCACGAAGGTCCGCGGGGATGACGAGAAGGTAATTCGCTCTTGTTCCGGGGCTGAAATTTTTCTTCACAATGACGGAGTTTCTCAGGCTGAATGCTGGTAAGCTGCGTTTGAAGGTCCTAGGAACGGCAACGTTGCATCCCTCGAGGTACTCGATTATGACGCGTAAGTCGGGGTTGGCACGCTGCTGGGCGGCTAGGTCGCTCTCCGTCACGATCCCGAAGAACGCGCTGTCTTCATCAGAGTCTTGTGGTGGTGGGTCGACGGGGGCGCGGGACAGGCAGTCGGCGTCGGAGTGTTTCCTGCCGGATTTATAAACGACTGTAACGTCGAACTCCTGCAGGCGCAAGCTCCACCGCCCAAGACGGCCAGAGGGGTCCTTCAAATTGGCGAGCCAACACAGCGCATGGTGGTCTGTTACAACCTTGAATGGCCTTCCATACACGTATGGGCGAAATTTTGAAATCGCCCATATAATAGCCAGGCACTCTTTCTCAGAGGCAGAATAGTTTTTCTCCTCCTTCGACAGACCACGGCTGGCATAGGCGATTACCCTTTCGCAGCCGCTTTGCTTTTGGACAAGGACGGCACCCAAGCCTATATCACTGGCGTCCGTGTGCATTTCCGTTTCGGCATTTTCGTCGAAATGAGCGAGCACGGGCGGGCTTTGCAGGCGTTTTTGCAGCTCGCAGAATGCTTTTTCTTGGTCGTTTTCCCAGCTGAAAGGGGTGCTATCTTTCGTCAAGCGCGTGAGTGGCTCTGCAATGCGTGCGAAGTTTGCGACGAAGCGCTGGTAGTATGCGCACAGCCCGAGAAATCTTCGCACGCCCTTCTTGTCTTTCGGCCTTGGGAAGTTCGCAATGGCTGAAGTTTTCGCCGGGTCAGGTAGGACTCCCGCGGCGTTGACGACGTGGCCCAAGAACTTGAGTTCCCCGTATGCGAAACGGCACTTTTCAGGCTTCAGCTTCAGCCCCGACGCACGAATGGCCTCGAGTACAGACTCCAACCTTTCAAGGTGTTCGTCGAAAGTCCGGGCGAATACCACTACGTCGTCGAGGTATACGAGGCAGGTGTGCCACTTAAGGCCAGCTAGCACAGTGTCCATGACTCTTTGAAACGTCGCTGGTGCTGTGCACAGCCCAAACGGCATCACCTTGAACTCGTATAGGCCGTCTGGGGTTATAAATGCAGTCTTCTCTCGGTCTCTCTCATCCACTTCAATTTGCCAGTAGCCGGTCTTCAGGTCCATAGATGAGAAGTACTTCGCGTGGCAGAGGTGGTCGAGGGCATCGTCGTTCGGGGGAGGGGGTACACGTCGTTTTTCGTGATTTTGTTCAGTCGCCGGTAGTCAACACAAAACCTTAATGTGCCGTCTTTATTCTTTACGAGTACGACGGGCGCAGCCCAGGGGCTTTTCGAGGGCTGTATAATGTCGTCGCTGAGCATGTCGTCGACTTGAGTCCGGATGGCTTCCCGTTCGTGTGAAGAGACGCGATACGGTGACTGTCGGGTGGGTCGGGCTCCATCTTCGGTTATTATTCGGTGCTTCGCTAGAGGGGTCTGACGTAGTTTTGCGCTCGACGAAAAACATTCGCTATAGCGACGCAGCAAAGCCAATAACTTGTTCCGTTGTTCTTGCGGTAGCGCCGGATTCACGTCGAAAGGCTGCGGGAGCTTGAAGGTTTCTACGGGTGTGCGTTCAAAGTCGGCGACCGCGATGACGTCACTTGCTTCTTGCGCTTCTTCGAGGAATGCAATTGCCGCGCCCTTGTTTATGCTGGTACTCCTCGGTGAAATTCGTAACCAAAATGTGGGATTGGTGTTCCTTGAAGCGCGCAATGCCTCTTGCGACCGACACACCACGGTTGAGAAGCACCCTTTGATCGGTGTCTACGATAGCGTCGACGTCAGGAGCAGCATCTTCACAGTAGACTGCGACCATCAAGCTTGCGCGGGGTGGCAGGGTGACATAATCATCGGCAATCCTTACAGCAGCACGTCGTTCGGGGTTCGGTTCCGGTGTCATGGAGTGATTGGGGGAAAAAGTTATTGACTTGGTCTCAAGATCGATTATTGCACCGTTGTCCATCAAAAAGTCCATTCCAAGAATTACGTCGCGGGAGCAGTTAGGCAGAATGACGAACGCCGCAGGGTACGTTGTGCCGTCTATGGTGACGCGCGATGTGCACGTTCCACTTGGCGTCACGAGGTGGCCTCCTGCTGTGCGTATGTGCGGACCATCCCATCTGGTCATAACTTTCTTCAGTTTAGACGCAAATGGTCCGCTCATTACCGAATAGTCAGCTCCCGTGTCTACGAGGGCGACTACGTCAAAGCCGTGGATGGACACCTTGACGTCAGATGCAGTCTTCCTCGAGTTCCGGGTTCGTCGGGGAGTCGTATCTCTGCTTGTACGTGTTGACGGTCGGGCACTGTGCATCGTCGTTGTCGTCGTCTTCTCAACGGACGTCTCGGTCAGGTCGGGTACGCGTCGCGCCGTGTAGCTGTCGTCGTGTTCGGGAGTCTCGTCAGGGTTAGGTCGGGTCGTCGGGATCAGGGCATGTCGTGAATCACGTCTTCAGCGCGTCCTTGCGTCGTTGGAGGGTTTTCAGTTTTTCGCCGTAGAGCAACTTCACCTCCAGAAGTTGCCGCCTTTTGTTTCCCGCGCGTGGGCTGGGAGACCTTCCACGTGCGAAGTCAGCACTGCTACGGCGGGCCGGCGACTGGTACGGGTAGGGCGACGGCGAACGGTTGAAACGGGCTAGTCCACGGCTGGTGTTCGACAGGTATTCTTCAATCTCAGATGGGTGCTGGCCGGGTCGGGGGCGTGGTGCGTCGACGGAGAAACCCCATAGTCCGAGTCTCTTGTATGGGCAGCGACGGTAGATGTGGTCGGCCTCTCCGCAGTGGTAGCACAGAGGACGATTATCCGGTGTTCGCCATACGTCAGTCTTCCTCGGCGTCTGGGTTTGTGCTACCGGGGATCGGGCGGGCGACAGTGGGCGGCGGTAGGGCAAGGCCTCTTGACGACGTTCCTCTTGACGACGTGTTGGAGCAGGGCGGGGTCGGTGAACAGCCGCAGAGTACGTCATAGCTTGGGGCTCGCAGTGTACTTCGGATGCCACAGAAGTTCCCAAAGCGTTTTGAACTTCTTCCCGGATCACGTCAGTTAGGCAAGCGACTTGGGGTTGCGGTGTCGTCGGGAAAAGTTTCCGCAGCTCCTCTCTCACTACTGCGCGGATGGTCTCGCGTAGGCTATCAGCCGGAATCCGCATGTTGTCGACGTAGTTCGCACTGGCCGCGCCAACGAGGTTCCGGTCATACTGCTTAGCACGCATTTCGAGAGCCTTCTCAATCGTGCTGGCTTCGGTCACGAATTCAGCGATGGTTTTGGGCGGGTTGCGGACAAGTCCAGCAAACAGCTCCTCCTTCACACCGCGCATCAAGAAGCGTAACTTCTTTTCTTCCGTCATTTCGGGGTCCGCGCGGCGAAATAGTTGCTTCATCTCCTCAACGAAGATCACGACCCCTTCGTTGGGGTGTTGTGTCCGAGTTTCAAGCATAAGTGCAGCTCGCTCTTTTCTCACAACGGTAGTGAATGTCTTAAGGAACTCCCTTTTGAAGTGAGTCCAGTCGGTCAAAGAACTCTCATGGTTCTCGAACCAAGTTCGAGCAGCATCTTCTAAGTAAAAGAAGACATGCCGGAACGTTTCTTCGTCGTCCCACCTGTTGAAGATGCGGACGCGCTCCAGCTTCTCCAACCATTCTTCGGGGTCTTCAGCGGGGGCTCCCCGGAACGATGGCGGTTCCCGGGGCTGCTGCAGGACGATTGGCGACGTTGTTTCTTGCACCATGGTGTTGGTTGCAGCGTTCCTTTTCTTGGGCCCTTCTGGCATCAAACCGAACTCGGGTGGTAAATCTTGCAGGCGGAGGCTGGCTCTTGTTGGACTGGCTTGGCGGCTTCCCGAGGTTGTAGTGGGCATGAAGGGTGCTACCCAGCACCTCCACCAGATGTCACGAAGACAAGGACGATGCAGTTGTCTTGAATGAGAAACACGTTTATTGGAGCGAACTTGTGCTCCCCTAACAACTCAAGAGAATACAGAGGCGGCGAAGCAGCGGTCAACAAAGTGACTTGCACAGGCGAGTGTCGTCGAATCGAATGCCCCGGCGTCCGCACTGCAGGCTTTTTATCTTTTGGCGTGCGTGGTTCTCGAAACGTCGATTCGCATCGAGAACATAGTAGATCCAAGAAGATTATTCGGGGCTGTTCACGTTAGATGGGAATGCTCTCCCTATCACAACAGATAACACATGCGGCACAGAAAGAAAGAATGGAACACGCGCTTCCCTTGGCGCAGAGATAACACAGACCGGCGCAGCCGGGCGGTAAAAGCAAAACACAAATAAACAAACCCAATGTGTATGGTTCGCGGCAATATTCTGCAGGTCGTGCCTTCGGATCCCGCCAGGCGGGCATGTTTTGCCCACTATCTTACTTTCTTTCAAAAAATATATTTATTCATTTCAAATACTGCCAGTACCTTTTAAGACCAGAGCAGGTGGAGATACATAAACAGACATTGACAATAACAGTAGAACAGGTGGGTGTATATATACATGAATAAACATGAATAATAGACAATAACAGTAGAACCGGTGGGAGTACATGAATAAACGCGGATAATAACAGTGAGAATACTCGGTAGATAAGATGACAGTGGGGACTAAACATTCTTTAAGCTGATAAAAAGGGAACATGCAGGTTCTATGTAAACATCCAGGTGTTCGGTAGCGAGAAGAAAATGGATGTGCGCGACTCATAATTTAACAAGATTCGGTCGTAGAGATGTCAGAAGTGTACCACTTTATTTACATCCAAGTAACGAATATCGAACATGCGTGTAGAACAAGTTATATAAAATCAGAAAAACAGCAGGAAGAACATGTTACAGAAATGAAACATAAAGCAGGACTAAACGGTCCAGGGTCTCCGCAAAAGGATACTTTGCAACACGCGATGCCGGCATACAAAGGCGTAAGGTGCTGGACATTGTGCAGTGTGCTGCAGCTTAACGTGAATGGGAACAGGATGAAAGATTTCCAACTATTTGATTTTCCCTGCTAGGGGCTACTATTCGCGATTCCTAATAAATATTCAGATACTGAATCCGTGTTAGTGATAGACAGGCTTAAGAGGTTCCACTCTCTATAGGCGAGTGGAAAAAATGAATACTTAAAGGCATCGTTATCACAGGAATATTAGACTAAAGTGCGCAGGTGCTTTTGCCTTGTTTGCCGGGTTCCGGAGAGGCGGATGTACTTATATGAGTCAGTTATATAATCATTGTGCAAGAGTTGGAATAGGTACTTTAGTCGCCCGACTCTGAACCCTTTCCCGAGTCTGAACGGCTCGACTCTGAACCCTTTCCAGTTTTGTAATGCTGGTAGCAGTATACGGGAACCATACGTTGTTGGCTTATTCTAGTACTGGCCTTATGTATGTGGTGTAAGCTAGGATTGTATTTGATTTTGGCGCAAGCCGCATACATCTTTCAATATAAAACAGCTTGCGCAAGACAGAGAATGTACTGTTGGCGATATGCGAGTACCATTTACGAGCAGATGTTAGAATAACCCCTAAATATTTGTGTTAATTTACTTTGACCAGTTGCGTGCCATTGATGTGGTCAGACAAATCAACGGGTTCTTTTTTTCTTGTTATTTTCATACAAACTGTTTTATTTTTCAGGTAAATACGCATTTGTCATTTGTTGCACCAATTGGCAAGCTTATTTAGAGAAGGAGTGAGCACGAGATGGTATCTAGGACTATTGATTTCCTGGTATATAATACAATCATCAGCGAAAAGTTTGATGTTACATGCAATTTTCGCCGGGATGTCAATATTAAAGATAAGCAAAAGAAGCGGACCAAGCACGGAGCCCTAGGGAAGCCCTGACATGACAGGTTTGCTCTCTGATGGCACGTGTTCAAAGATCACAAATTTAGAATGGTCATGTAGAAAGTCTGCAGTACAACTTGTTTATTTTTTCGTTCCAATCATACTTTTTAGTTTGGCGAGTAGTTTGCTGTGGCACACCGACTCGAATGCTTTAGAAAAGCCGAGCAGTATGAGGTCTGTTTGTTTGCGGTTGTTGATAGAAAGAGCAAGGTCATGTACAATTTCTGTGAGCGGCGTTGTAGTTGACAATCCACTTTTAAAGCCGTGTTGGCTTGGTGATAAGGTTCCTTTAGCTTCTAGGAACAATGTTAGATGCTTAAGGATGATGTGTTCAAGTATTTTACATGATGTACTAGTGAGGGAGATGGGCCTGGAGTTAGAAGGGCACGTGCTGCCGCCTGCCTTAGGCATCGGTGTTATCTTCGCTTTTTTCCAGTCATCGGGAAGCTTTGATGATGAAATGGATTTACGGTAAATTTGTCGTAAATACCTGCTACACCATTTTGCATACCACCTGAGAAATTAGTTTGGAATGTTGTGTGGCCCGTAAGCTTTTTTAAATGCGAATGCATTTCTTAGTCGGGGGTTGTCGTGCTCCGTCGGCGTGCGCCTGCATTCCTCCAGCGCGAGCGCACGTGCGCGCGCCTCGTAGTTCTGCCTTCGTCGTCGTCGTCGTCGTCTCGGCGGGAATGCAATTTCTTAGTCGGGGGTTGTCGTGCTCCGTCGGCGTGCGCCCGCAGGTGTTATCTCTCCACGCTCCTCCTCGCCCCTAGCAACAGCTGTGGCGCGCCTAGCAACCGGAGCAGGTGGTAGCTCGGGCGGGAGTAGCGGAAGGCAAGGGAAGAGGAGGAGCGCGCTCGGGCGTGTGAGGGCGCTCGCATCGCGGAGCTCGGGCGGGGTAGCGTAGAGTGAGTGGAGAGGAGGAGCGCGCTCGGGCGTGTGAGGGCGCTCGCATCGCGGAGCTCGGCGGGAGAGAGAGCTCGCGCGCGGAGCGGGCGTGTTGCGCGGGTCTCTCTCTCCTCTCCGCGTACCCTCTCTCCGCTCGCTGCGCTCGGAAAATGTATATAAATGCAGTGGAGCGCACGCCTCTCTCCGTTACTGCTTGCCGCAGCGCACTCATTGGTGCACCCAATGCATTCGCATTTCCGCACGATCCCCTTCGGGGAGGTGGGGGGAGTTTTTTTTGGTCAACTTTCAGCAAGAGGTTCAGAATTTCGTCATCAGTGATAATTAATGGGTCCATTGTAACGCTGTCAACAGATGGGATGTCTGGAGTTTTCCCGTTCTCTTTTGTGGAGACTGAGTGCAAAAAATTGCTGTAGAGTTTAGCTTTAGCTTTTTTCTCCTAATGCGAAAAATTGAAGGTGTCAGTTTCGGGGGGCGGATATGTTTCCAGAATCTACCCGGGTTATTTTTTTATGAATGAAGGAAGCGTTGTTTAAAGTTGTCTTGTTTTGCTTCTTTCGGTTGGGGTTTGAAGTTTTCTACTGCACGTGTAAGAATAAACGAGTTGGAAGAGTTCGCGCCATTTTTCTTAAAATATTTACGTACTTTTTTACTTTTCGTGTGGCATGTTTGACTTCTCGTGAAATTCATGAATTGTATGTGCGTGGTCGTGTCTGTCGTAAAGGAATAAACCTATTTATGCAGGGTGAAACAATCTTTTTGAACTGAAGCCAGAGTGTGTTAGCATTTGTGTCGGACCTGCCAGCCGAGTCTGAGAATTACGAGAATTCATGCGCCAGTGTGTTAATATGCTACCGTTATACGCTAGGTTAAAGTCCGCTACTGGGGTTCCTGTAGATCGTATACGAAAGTGATGCTTGAGCGTAAGCCGGAAAATGGGCATTTTGTGGTCCGAGATCCCCTCTACGACGTCAGTCTAGTCTTGTTCGATTCCAAATTGAGGGCTGAGGAATGTTAGGTCTCGGATACTTGATGTTCTTTGCACATGAGTGGGTTGCTGTATGACCTGGCGGAGGTTAAGATTTAGCATTAAATCAGTGAGCGCACTTGATCCAACAGATGTGTAACACATGTTAACCAATTTATATCTGGGAGGTTAAAGTCACCCATAACAATGATTCTGAAACGACGGGCGCGATGTTGAAGGAAATCGTGTACATATGTTATGCACTCGCTGTCGGAAGAGGGGCTTCGATAGACTAAAAGGAGGGGAACAGCGCAAATTTGACAGACACGAGAAGAAGTCATGAACCAACATGTCTAAGCCTCAGTCCTTGCAAGCTTCGATAGTCACAGCCGGCCACTACTGTCATGCTGTTGCTGATTATCTTGCAAAAATTGCCTCAGTGTTATCAACTGCCGGAAGAATAGTGTACGAAATAGGTCGTCGAATAAATGCCACGCCTCCCCCACGGGATGGCCAATCTTTTCTGATAATTGCGTAGTTTGGTGGCAATATTTCTTGATTGTGGACAGTTGGTGAGGGCCAAATTTCCGTTACAGCTACGTTGTCTGGTTGGTAAAGCAGCAAAATATTTTCAAGAGGCTGTACCTTGTTGACGATACTTCGTTTCATTGAGGTTCAGTAGTGTTATTTTTTGTTCTGTGAACGGTAGCGGTTTATTGGCCGCGTTCGTGCTTCGTCGTTTTTTGTGACTACTGGTAGCCTCTCTCCCTTTTCTTCACCCCAGACATAGGCGCGGTTATTTATGTACAATTTGTCGAAGGGCAATGAAACTTTTTTTGTCCCAGTTTTCTTTTGCGCTGTCCCAATGCTTTTTTCTTACTTTTCTAATTCTTCGGGAGAAATCTTTTCCGATGGAGTACCTCGTGTCTTTGGGCTTGTTACATTGCTTTAGAATTGCAGATTTTTGTCGCGAAGACAAAAGTTTGAAACTTACCGGCCGCGTTTTGACAGCGGTTGGCCTGCCTAGACGATGTATTCGTTCAATCTCAACCGGCCCGAACTCAAGCGTGTGCTTTAAACTCCTTTGGTTCACAATTTTTTTGAGTGTTTCGCTTGTTTCATCTTTACCCTCTGGTAGGCCGTAGAGGAATATATGTGATCTCTTGCTTCTGTTTTCAAGCTCATCGACCCTCTTTTCCAGTCTTTCTATAATATTATGCATAGAAGTAATCTCCTTTTGACAACGTGCCAGATCCGTTTCAAGCCTTGATAGAGTATCCACGTTTTTGTCAATATCCGCCAACCGCTCCTCTTTTATTGCTGTGATGTCGTCAGCAATGTTCTTGAGGTGATTAAAAATTTAGGTGAGATCAGGACCTGGATTGGTTCCGACATCTCTCGACAACATCAAAAGTAACTCGTATATTGCATGACAGCACTCGACGGCAACAACAAGGCAGCGCTGTAAGCTCGCGAGCTCAACCAAAAGGTATTTGCTCGACCTTTTAGCAAAAAGGGCATACGGTTTACTCTCCTGCATAGCGAAGAGGAGGGGGTTTGATGACCTTGTCGCGGCGAAGCCACCGAGCCCACAGGGAGCCGCACGGTGTCATCGCTCCTTCATAGGCGTCCCATCAGTGGAAATTGAAAAGGGTGGCGATTTGGCGACGATAGTTCATTTTGTTGCCGGGGGGCGCCGGGGGCGCCGACCGGAGAACGGAGGCGTCGGGAAGACCGGAAAGCAGCGGCCGAGGACGCGCGGCGCTGGCGAAAGACGGGAAAGCGTCCGTCCCCGCATCGTCCGACGAGGCCACGAGGAGAAACGGGGCGAACACAAGCACGAGAATGCTAGCGGGTACCTGCATAGCGAAAAAGAGGGGGTTAGACGACTCTGTCTTGGCGAAGCCACCGGGCGCACTATCTGCTATCCGAGCCCAATATCTGCTTAAAGAAGAAAAAGAGACCTACCACATTTTCCCCTTTGCTTTCTTTGGCCTTCTTGACACTGCCACCCTTTATTTTGTCGCTCTCCCTCTCTCTCTACTCACACACAAACCATATATATATATATATATATATATATATATATATATATATATATATATATATATATATATATATATACACATGTAAGTAAAAAGTCGGATACGCAGCAAGAACAATAACAAAGAAGGGTTACTTACGTAGCGGCAACGGGACTTGTCTTCATCAGACTACAATTACTTGACCTTGCTGCCACAAACATTCGGGACACATTTCCTATATAGATTTGCAGAAAACGGTGAGAAGGATCGGAAGATGATTCGAAAACGGAGAGTATGCATGCAGTCTGGCTATGTTACAACAACAACAAAAAAAAAGAGAGAAAGGAGAGAGAGAAAGAGAGAGAAAGGGGTTGTATTAACAAGGCAGCTGTCGAGGTTGCTCCAGGACGGGGCAACGTACCTAGCATGGGCTGCAAGTTCAGACAGTGCGGAAGAGTAAACAATCGCGGTTTCAAAAGGAAGGGAAAAGAATACAATAAGATATTCAGTGGGTGGGGAGACTGGTTCGGGCGGATCCATACAGGCATGAACGAGACTATCTTTTGTTTGTGCCCCCCGCGGATGGCCAGGATATATAAAGAACCGAAAAGAGCATTGCGCGAGAGCTAGCAACTCAACATGAAATAGGTAAGGTCCATAGAACACGAAGGGTTAAACACTTGTAAGCATGGGGGGGGGGGGGGGGGAACGCGGCCTTTTTCCCAAAGACAAATGCCATTGTTGAATCGGATTTGTTTAATGAAGCTGCTGTATTTCGGGAGTTTCTGCGAATTCTGATGGGAAACTCAAGGGAGGATTAATGAAGAATGTGATAAAACTTTTGAACTCGCCATTTTTAATCGAGGGGTAAGCACGTTAGTTTTCCGTAACTCATTATAAACCAAGCGTCGCTGACCCTAATTTATAAATGAGATAAGATTCCCGAACCCCGCGGTCGTGGTGAGTTTTGAAAGCGGTTTCTAAAATTGTTGTTTAAGATGTTCAAATGCATTACCCAGACCGTTCACATGTCTTGACAGGGGCAAATAAAGGCAACACTTTGCATGAGATCGGTGATTGTTGAACCGTATTCGGGAGGGCGTTTCAGTTTGGCCGATATATTGCTGCCTACAAACACTGCCCTCTAGAAGGTATGCGAGAATAGCGGAGTCGCAGTTAAAGTTACCCTTTATATTTACGTAGTAGTCTGAAGCCGCGCTGGTGGCACGCTGTGTAGATGTCATGTGTGGGCATACTTTACAAACAGGGCATGCAAACAGGAGTTTCCGGTCAGCTGATACAAGAGTTAGTAAGAAAGTCGCCTAAATTCTCATTATGCCGGTAGACAACGCGTGGTGGTTGGGAGAATATGCTTTTTAAGCGTTCACTTTGAATTAGGATATTGGGATGTTTTTTTAGTACGGTTGACACTCCTGGAGCGGAGGATGAGTGGGTTTGAACTGTAGGCGTGGGAGCAGCTACGTGATGCGGCTCTCTAGCACTCTCCGATTTTTTGCGCAGGCGTCGCCTTCGGTGTGCCTTTGGATCAGCGTTGCATCATTTCTACCCCTGGATTCCGATGCAACTACAGTGCCGCTTCGCCTTCAAGACCCCCAGTTTGTGCTTCCCGCGCAACCGCACTGGAACTTTGCCCCTTCTTTTCTGGTGCCCACATCGAGCACAGCATCAACGGTGGACGCCGATAAAAACAGACGGTGTCAACCGGACCCCTTAAGTGGTCGTGGGATCAGTTACGGGATCCGGCTCTGTAACACTCTGCGATTGTTTGCGCAGGTTAGTGCGTGTACACCTATGTACTCTTGTAAGTCTAATAACCTGCGCTTATTGCAGTTCCCACGCCCGGGAGTGTTGTTGTCGGAATTTTGTGAGTGCTATAACGTGAAGAGAGAACGACATCGGCGTCTTAGTGCATGGAATCTCAATGAACACTGCTTTATTCTCTTCTGCTCCCTCGCACCTTCGCACGTCTCCCCGCATGCCACCTCCTCTTCTTCTTCCCCTGCTGCCCGATAGGTGTGCCGGTTCCCGCCAGGGAGATTCAACATATTCCCGCCCCCGGGCTATGTGCATCGGCTTCCAGCAGGTAAAGCCCCTGGACGGCGCGCCGGATCTCCTGGCCGCCTGGGAGCCACAGTCGGAAATACCTGCTTGTTCCGTCTCTTCCCGGCAGTGCCTCGATGATGGGCCCAATTTTCCACATAAGAGCGGGCACATTGTCGTCCTGCATGATGACAACGTCACCAACTCGGAGCCGGGAGGGAACAGCTGGTAGAGCATGATGAGCAGAGCGAAGAAGCAGCAAGTACTCTTTTCTCCATCGCTTCCATAGCTGGCTGAACAATTGATCTCGTTCATGGTCTCCAGGAGGAGCTGAAAACGCTGCACGAAGTCCAGCACCACCACGTTGACCGGCTCGTCCGACGCCATCTTGTCCGTCAACAGCGAGTTGAAGTACCGATCCCCGTCGATCTTCGGCGCCAGTTTCTTGAGTTCGCTGAAGGGCATCTTGTTGTACAGCTTGCTGATGTTGCGACGCTCCTCGCGCGGTGTGGAATAGTTGGCGAGCGTGATTTCGAACTGCAGGGCGTCCATGAGCTCCGTGCGAGCAGCCTCCTTGTCCGGCGTCCCGAGCAGGTGGGCGGCCTCGAACATGAGGCGCAGATAGACCTCGACGGCCGTGTCGTTGAGTCCACGCATCATGTACGTGCGGTCGGGCAGCCTCAGCGGCGTCTGGTCCAGGTAGATGATGTAGCGCGTGTTGTTGTGGAAGTCCGGGATGACGGACAGGTCGAGCAGGATGTCGTGGCTGTAGCCGAAGTTGCGGTACTGGATGAGGGCGTCCAGCCAGTGGAAGCGGGAAGCGTCCCACGAGGCGCCCTCGACCACGGGCCAGCCGCCCAGGACGGCCAGCACGGCCTTGAGGGGCCCCTCGCCCAGGGAGTCGATGCGCAGAGTATGTTCTCTGGACGACCCAACCAAAAACTGTCTCCACGGCGCCCATGCTATCCGATAAACGTTCGATACGTCCTGTGACCAACTTCCAGTAATTGTCAGAGCCCACTAGGACGCTAATAGTGGGACTCTGATCCTTGCCGTCTTGAGGCTCGTCCGCGATGACCAAGTTTCGGCTATGGAGTATGAAAACTAGAGAAGGTTCCATAGGCGAACTTCTTACAGTGCATACCTCCGGAACCTCCAGAGCGTCGAGGGTTACTTCTTTCGACTCGAAACGACCAGTCAGCGTCACGTTCAATTTCCGGCAGCTGTACCGACACGAACGCTGAGAGTCGCCGAACGTGAATACCGTAAGGTCCTCAACGCCGGTGGATGGAAGCTCTAGCTTGTTCGCCAAGTCGCTGCACACAAATGTTCGCTGGCTGCTGGCGTCAAAAAGAAGGCGGACCAGGACACGGTCAGCATTGTCACATGCCCATACCATAGCCGTTTGTAGCAAGACAGGCGACGTGAAATTGCCACTAGCAGAAGCAGTCGTGACCGGCTCTTCTTGTGGAGTCTCTATTTGCCGATTCATGCTTCCAAAAGGTGCGGGTGGTACGGGGACCGCTGAGTTAGGCCGCGTCCACACGTCGCAGAGAACCGACAAGTGGCGTCGCGCACAATGGCGGCACCAAAGCCACGTGGGAAAGCGGCAGCTGCGTGCGAAGTGTCCTGGCTTGCCGCATCTGAAGTAACAACGCTTCCTTCTAAGTCTTCGTCGCTTCACTTCTCCCGACAGCTTAGCTTGGCAATCCTCGGTTCCGTGAACTGGTGCTTCGCAGAGTGGACATGCTCGCGACTCGGACAACGATGAGCCGGTAGCCAAAGCCAGGGCGGACGGAAGCTCAGGAAAGACGTTATCGCGCGCTTGCCGCTCCACCGATGTCGCGTTCAAAGTGGCTCTTTTCTGCGTCACCTTGCTTTCCTCCCTGCTCTCCACCTCAATCTGCAGGAACCGCAGTACTCGTTTGACCTCGTCGCCTCGTAGCCTTGGGGTGGTGGAGTCATCGGCTGCAGCCTCCTTCATGCAGAGCCTGTATAGCACTGCCAGATCCTCAGGCAGTGCGCGCATGAGGACGCGATGGAGGAATACTGCGTACTCAGATGCAGGAACTCCCAGGCTCTCGAGGCAACTTGTCCTAAACAGGATCTGTTCATATAGGTCACGAAGCCTCGAGACCTGCGCCGAGCTTTTGATGGGGGCAATGGCGAGGAGGCTATCAATGTGGTCATCCACGAGAACATCCGTTCGGCCAAAACGATCTGTCAGCACCTTGATCGCGACCTCGTAATTGCTTTCGGTCAGGCGTATCCACTCAACTGCCCTCTTGGCGTCCCCGCTCAGGTACGTCTTCAAATACCTAAATTTTTCTGTATTAGGCAGTTCCGGCTGGGTGTGAATAGTCGCCTGGAAGTGCTCCCAAAAACCTTGCCACTCACGAAGCACGCCCGAGAAGACGGGAATCTGAAGCTTCGGCAAGGCAACCCTCTGAGTAGAAGAGCGGAAGCTGACGTGAGCCGTGGCTCCCTGGTCGAGTTCGCCGTTAATGCCAGCAGAAGTTCCACGTGATTGGTCGCTCGGTGGGAATGCTCCTGGCTGGCCGACGTCTGTAGGTGTGACACTCTTGGTCTTCAGCATGAACCGAAGCTTGGTGATCACGTGGCGAATTTTGTCGTGGAACTCTAGCGCACCTGCTATCTTGTCTTCGTACTCCAAATCATCGAGAAGTTCATCAATCTTCGCGTCCAGCTCGCTCAGCACGGCATCCTTTCCCTCGAGGTCTTCGATGGCTGCTTGTAAGTCTGAGGCGTCCAAATTGGTATCTTGTAGGAGCTCGTTGGCCGAAGCCAAAATACGTGTAGCGGCATCGCGAAAAACACCCCGACGACGGCGCAACTTCTCCATGGACAGCGCAGACAGATGTCGGCCTTCTCCCGGGTTCCCGGCACCAGACATTATATAACGTGAAGAGAGAACGACATCCGCGTCTTAGTTCATGGAATCTCAACGAACACTGCTTTATTCTCTTCTGCTCCCTCGCTCCTTCGCACGTCTCCCCGCATGCGACCTCCTCTACCTCTTCCCCTGCTGCCCGGGAGGTGTGCCGGTTCCCGCCAGGGAGATTCAACAAGTGCTATTCTGTTATTCGTCAGTTAATTTTGCTTTCATGGGATGTTGAGCTTAATCCTCTCCCTTCTAAGTGGACGCAGGATGCCAATACTACGACTGACACTGAGCAAAAAAACACTTAATGACATATTTAGCATGCTGCAGAGGCTGAATGACCACACTGCGAAAACGAGAAAACCCAGTCAGAACTACTTAATTCAGTAAACGAAGTTATAAAAGGCCAAGAAGCCATCCGGATCACCATCGAAGATATTGAATAACGCCTAACGGCAGTAGAAGCAAAATCATTGGCTAGTGACGCCGCGCAGCAAGAATTAGTCACATTAAGGCAACTCGACGACGGACTTAACACTAAAAATTCAAAAATTCAGGGGTGCCAAGCTGAAATGGAAGACAGAATGCGGCGGGACAACCTGTTATTTTATGGAGTAGCTGATGAACCTTCAGGCAGAGCTGATGAACCTAGGACCAGGCAGAGAATAAGATACTGGAAGTCATGTCTGCTTCGTTTGATTCCACGGTTTCTAAACAGTCTATTGAACGGGCACACAGGCTGGGTGTTTTTTCCGACCAAAACTGCAGACCAGTTGTTAAATTTTCTTTTTTTAAAGTCAAACAAAGAAGTTCTAAATTCTTCGGCAAAAGAAAAAACAACGGTGTCACTGTGAGTGAGGACTATTCTGCAACAACACGGCAGGTACGGAAAAAACTTGTAGAATTTGGAAAAACTCACAATTCTGCCTACAAACTTCGTTGCAACTTGTACATTCATGACAAGTGCTACTGCTACAACCATGCCGATGGGACCGTATTTGAGCACGATGGCTTTTCTATGCAGGTACCTAGTTCTCGCCAATCCGATAACGCACACGCGATGATGCCCCGCCATTCAGATAGCGCCACCGATGACGCCACATTGTAATGATGCGCCACCAGTCAGATAGCGCAAACGTATCAAGCTCGTCTAATGTTACAGAATAGGAACACGCCAGGGGTAGTAGTTTGCCGTCTTCATCCAATAGTTCATTGTCATTTCTTTTTACTAACATTAGAAGTGTTCTATCAAAAAAGGACGAATTGAGTTCGCTGATTGATTCATGCGATGCTGACATTATAATGTTGACTGAAACTTGGCTTTCCTCGAATGTTGCTAATCGTGAAGTCTTTGAGAGCAACAAGCATTTCAACATATATCGCCGAGACAGGGGTGAAAGATGTAGTGGCGGTGTGTTAATTGCTAATTCCGATTACTTGGTTTCCGCTCCTATATTTTCCGTTACGAATTTAGAACTGCTTTTTGTAGAAGTTGACTTGGGTTTTAAAAGGCTTATCCTGGGTGTTTGTTATCGCCCCCCATCGTGTGATGCCACGTTTGTCGATGAAATTCATGACGCTCTAAACAGGATTGTTGTTCGCTACCCAAATGTGCCTATAATTCCAGTTGGTGACTTCAATTATCCGAATATTGAGTGGTCCCGTCTGAACCCTCGCCCCACACTTTTTTCAACCGAATGTAGCAATTTTCTGACTATGTGTGCAGATTTTAATTTGTTTCAGCTTCTGAACAAATCAACTAGACTTAGGTTAACAACAAGTATTATTTTAGACCTTATATTAACTACCTCGCCTGATTTTTTTACCCATATCTTATCTGCCTTCCTTAAGCAATCATTCCGCTCTCCATTTTGTGGTAAACATGCCTGTCCTTCCCCACAGCACGCATGCAAAACAAATAAGGGACTATAAACGGGCTGACTTCGATAGTATTAATCGTGAACTTTCTATATACCTGGACGATTACTTGCAAGGATTCCCAAACCGTACAGTCAACACCAATTGGATTTTGTACAAGGAGAAGATAGTTGCTCTCATCGAAAGGTTTATAACCGTCATAACTATCACTTCTAGAAAGGAGACCCTTTTGTTTACTAAACATCTAAAAAGATTGTTAACAAGAAAAATCGTTTGTTTCGCTCAGCCACAGCTCCAAACGCAGCCCTTCGATGGGATGCATATAAATAAGCAGCTGCTGATTCCAGGATTGAAATGAAAATTCGAATAATTTATTTTGCACGGAAACTTTGCCATTCTTAATTATTAACAACTCTAAGCAATTTTAGAAAATTGTAAAGAAACGTAATATTTGTACTATAAACCTTAAGACTACAGACAGTGCGACAATCCATTCTAATGAGTGTGCTGATTGTTTCAACCCTGCTTTTACTACGGACCACCCTACCGGCTGTGCAACTACTTTTCCACGCAGTGTATGCTTCAATTTCTGTCCAATGGAACCCATAGCTTTCGACACACTAGGTATTACCCACATAATAGAAAAACCTAAAATTTCTTCGTCATGTGGTGTTGACAATATAAACTCAATGTTCCTTATCAACACTAAAATTACAGTTCTATCGGTTTTACAAAACTTTTCACTCAGTCGCTTCAGACTAGTTGCATCCCTGACGACTGGAAAATTAGGAAAATTTCACCCCTTTACAAATCTGGGGATCGATGTTCTCTTAGTAACTACAAGCCTGTGTCATTAACCAGTATTCTGTGTAAAGTATTGGAACATGTAATTTATAGCCACATTGTAAATTTTTTGGAGTCTAATTCATTTTTCAGCCCTGCGCAGCATGGTTTTAGAAAGAAATATTCTTGTGAGACCCAGCTAGCGTGTTTCACTCATGATGTAAACTCGGAGCTTGATCGTGGATGCTTTACAGGCTGCATATTCCTAGATTTATGTAAAGCGTTTGATTCGGTTCCGCATGATCTATTATTTATAAAACTTTCTAAACTAATCTTAGATCATGATATAGTTGCGTAGTTGCGTTCCTTTTTGACTTACCGATATCAGTTGGTAAGTGTGAGCAATATAGACTAGCATCTCTCTCCGATTCATTTAGGTGTACCCCAAAGATCTATCCTGGGGCCTCTCCGATTTTTACTACATATAAATAACTTTCCAATTAACATCACCTCGTCTGTCAGTCTTTTTGCCGATGATTGTGTTATTTATAGGCAAATAACTAACAACAACGATGTCGAAATTCTGCCATCAGTTATTGACTGTGTTTCAGATCGGGTTAAATTATTGAAAATGAAAATTAATATTAAAAAGTGTAAAAGCATCCGCATCACCCGTGTTAACACTACACCTCTTGAATACTCACTAAACGATGTTTGTCTTGAAATTGTGCCGTCGTACAAATATTTAGCTGTTATAGTGTCTTCCAACTTGTCATGGAAACATCACACAGATTATGTTGTAAGTAATGCCAACCATATGTTAGGATATATTCGTAGGAACTTTAATTATTCACCGAGCTCATTGAAACAAATTCTCTATAAAACTTTGGTTCGTTCGATATTGGAATATGCGGCTGCTCTTTGGCATCCTGGTATTGCATCGCTCACCGACGAATTGGAGGTGGCTCAAAATCGTTCATGTCGCTTCATACTTTCAAATTATCATCGCACGTCCAGCTTCACCGCAATAAAAAGGACTTTATCTCGACCGCTACTCGAGCACCCCAGGCAAATATCGCGTTTGCGCCTATTCCACAAAACATGTCATGTCAATTCCATTCTTAAGGGCACACTACTAACGAATACATCGTACATGTCAGCGCGCGTTGATCATCGATTCAAAGTAGGCATTCCATCTTGTCATACAAAGTGCTTTCACGATTCATTTGTACCGAGCGCATCTGTTAAATGGAATCAACTGCTACATACAGTTGCCGAAATCTTAGACGTCGTGGATTTTAGGCGTGCAGTTTCCAGACGGTTTGAGTGAAAATGTGTTTGCCGTTATGTTTTTTACTTACCCTGACTTGGGCAATGATCATTTGTTTATCTAGCCTTCTCAAGTCAAGATCCGCTATATTTGTATTGTTGCCAGCCAAATTTGTAGATTGTCGACTCTGTTGGAGTAAAGCTGGGTTATATGACTGCTTTCCCCAACTTGTGCAACGAAAGCTTCCTTAAGCAAGGAGCTGTTGATATACCTATCGCAGTGTCTGTACTATTTGTAAAGAGCTGTCGTTATCATATTATTACTTGCTGTATATTTCTCCAATAAATTTGTTATCCCCCACTCCCCTCTGTAATGCCCCTGGGCCATGAGGGTATGTTTTTTTGTTTTTTTTTTGTTTTTTTTTAGTGTTTATTGACAAAAACAATGTTCAATAGCGGTCTGTCTTGGTGCCAAGGCAGAGGCGGCAGTAAAAGCCACCTGACTGGGCCTTCGACACCAGACTTCGATTTGAATAAATAAATAAACTAAGTTTGTTTGCGGGTTAACGTTCGGGGCTTTTTTCTTACAGAGTTCGTTAGGGTCTAATTGGTTGGCTCGCACAATAGCGTCGTTCATAACTTGTTCCGGGTATTTCTTATTCAGGAGGGCTGTCTTGAGTTCTCGACAGTTTGAGTCAAAGTCGGCTTGATTCGTGCAAATTTTCCTAAAACGGTGGGTTTGGCTGTACGGTATTGCTGTCTTACAGTGTCTGACATGGCTACTTTGGAAGTGCAAATACTGCCGCGTGTCTGTCGGTTTTCTACACAGTTTAGTTTGAAGCCGACCTTGGGAAGTAGTAACGGTGACGTCCACAAAGTTTACACTGTGTTCCGAATAGGAATGAGCAAGCGAAATAGTAGGATGGGCTAGGTTAAATGCATCAATGAAGGTAAGGAGCTCTGTGTCACCCTGCTGCCAGATCATAATTATGTCGTCAATATACCTTTTATAGTACAGTGGCTTTATATTTTGAGTGTCAAGAAAGTTTGATTCGAAGTGAGCCATAAAGATATTGATGTAGTTGGGTCCGATTCGTGTTCCCATTGACGTTCTGTGGACTTGAACGTAATGAACTCCCTCAAACTCAAAATTGTTAAGTTCAAGAATAAGCCTAAGGTAAGTTTGGAGAGTAGAAGAATCGATAGGTTTGTCGCAGGATGACTGCTCATACGCAAGCGATACAGCGGTGATGCCATCTTTATGGGGGATGTTAGTGTACAGGGACGCAACACCGAGGGTGACTAAGAGGCAGTTATCAGGAATTTTAATTTTGGAGATGTCTGAGAGAAAATCATTGGTATCCTTAATGAAGGAGGCAAAGCTGGGCGGAATGTCGCAAATGAGATCAGCGACATAGTGCGAGAGGTTTTCGGTAACAGTGCAATGCCAGAAACAATGGGGCGCCATTGGTTGTTCACCTAGTGAATTTTACGCAGATGGAATTTACCGGCTACTGGTCTTAAAGGGTTCAAGGAACGAGCCGTGGTTTCATTTATTGTTTATGATGGTGTGTGTTCGGAGTACGGGGACTCGAAATGACGTCTAAATTGCACCCCGAGTGAAATGAAACTGCAACTCGCACCTCAAATCGAGTGACGGTCGGGGCGCAAATCGGATGTCCCTCGGGGCGCAACTTGGAAGTTATTTCGAGTTCCCGTTACAGGCACCGCTCCGTTACAGGCGAGGGAGCAAGCCCTTTGACTCTTGGGTACTAACTCACGGTCGTAGCCTGTGGGTAAGACGACTGACACTCACTCTGTCTGGTCTACCAGACACACGCTCGAATCCTGCCGGTGCCTGTTATTTTTTACGATTGTAAATGCTATGCGCATGGACGCGGACGGACATTGTGACGTCTAAGGGACTCCGCACCTACACGCGGGCGCGAGCCGGCGCCGCCACATGAGCTTGCGGCAGCTCGTGACGAGCGTAATGAATGATTTTCATTGGCGTCGTCTGCTGCCGGTGAGGAAAAAGGAAGTCCCAACTGTTTCCCCGCTTACAACTGACGCTAGGTGGCTTCCAAAGGGTGCAGTATCTGTGCGGGGTGCTTGACGGTAGTGCCTCATGGCCCTGACCTGACAATGCCCTTCGTTCGTCGATCAACTCTTCGATTCGCGCCAAGGCACACAGTTGTCTTGGACGCTGTCGTGCACCTAGTAGAACAATACTGTCCTTCTTCAATAAATCTGTCTTTTTCGCTATGTTGAACGCGTAATTCTGAAGCTTATTAAGGTACTCTTTGAACCAACGTAACCAGAAGGCTTGCAAATCATCTTCTCTTTTGCGCCAGAAAATTTAGTTGATGGGTGGCCGAGTTGGTGTTCAGTGTTGGATCGTAATGTGGGAGCGCTGTCAGTCACCTTCCGACGAGTAAGTCTGCTGAAGACAGAGGATATGTTTCCTCAATGTCATTGAAAACGTAAGTTAAAGGCCGCGAATTCTCGACGGCCTCCACTTCTATTAGTAGCGTGGCCAACTCTGTCTCGTTTACAAGCCGCCGTCCAAGCACCTTCTTTAAACAGGTTATTGCAGACCGTACGAGCCTCTCGTAAAACCCACCTACTAGGGAGCGCTCGGGCATATCAATTTCCATTCAATCGCCGAGGATGAGAAGGGAAGCCCGTTCGGGTTTTGAAGCGTTGTCGAAAGCTTCAGAAGTTCTTTGGAGGTCTTGACAAATGTTCGTGCGTAATCACTATACACAGTTTGACAGAGACCACGTCTGGATATGAACGTTCCGCAGGACGCACCGGACGACATTTTTCGTCGTAATGTCTGCCACGAATTCCAAATGAACATCCCTTGTTACTGCACACGTAAAAAAGGGAACATAGGAGCGCTTTTGGCAGTGCAATTTGATGTACAGCGGTCCCACAAATTCGACTCCGGTCACCAGAAACGGAGAGGCTTGCTTAAAGTGGTCTTTGGGCAGCGAAGGTGACTCTTGCTCGACTGGTTTAGCTTGGAAGCGCTGACAGATGACACACCATCGTATTCCCTTCTTCACCGAGTGCCTCCCAATCAACATCTAAAATCGTTCCCGGGCTTGTGTCAGAATATCTCGGACTCCTCCATGGAAGTCTTTTGCATGAGCATGATAAATTACTAATTATCCGAGGTGAGAGTCCTTCGGCAGTAGAATAGGATATCGAGAGCAGTAAGAGTCGTCGGCATTCTCTGCTTTTTCTTTGAACTAGAAATAGCCCAATATCGCCGAAAAACAGTCTCAACTGCGCGGTGGGACTTTGTGCCAGAAACGTTTTCAAGGTAGCGATGCAATCTGCTCCAATACTCAAGTGAGTTCGTTGCTCGACGCGAAGCAAGTAGCCCTCCGCTTTCTGAACTCCTTCCGCAAACAGGTCCCAACTTCTATCACTTTATTTCTTTAGTTTCTTGACATATCGTAGGATCCATGCCGTGACACGTACAAGTTTTGTGAGACTGCTGAACCGTTCACAATCAATCAGCGATGGCACCGACGGTCTGGTATTAACGGGGTAGGCATTAACTTCTGGTCGCGTCTCCGTTTCATCCAAGCTTGCGACTTCGAGGTCTATCTTCCCACAAAACTCCGGCCATAAAGCTGAAGGATTGGCAAGCCATCTAGGTCCATGCCACCACAACTGTGACCGGCTCAGTCTGTGCGCTGACAAACCTCGTGTGAGCAAATCCGCCGGCTTCTCTTTACCAGGACAGAATGTCCACCGCGTTTTATCCGTTAAAGTGTGAATTTTTTGCGTGCGGTTTCAAACAAACGCTTTCCAGGATGTGGGGACTTTGCTCATGAAGCAAAGTGTAATCTGGGAATCCGACCCCAAATGTTCTGTCGACATTCCGAGGTCACAGTTTTTGATGAAGTAGTCCTACATCCGGGACGCAAACAAAGCCGACATCAATTCCAACCTCCCCAGGGTGACCTCCTTTAACAGCGCAACTCTCGTCTTCGCAAACAGTAAGATTGTGCTGACGGCCCAACTGGTGTCGATGGTGCGGAGGTAGGCTACAACACCGTAAGCCGACTCAGTTGCGTCCTAAATAATGTAAAGGTCTGATTTCTGGTAAGGGCCTTCCCCGCTGCCTGCTAGGATCCTAGGAATCCCAAGGTCCTGAAGCATTCTTGCGCCATTTCAGCCGCACAGAAGACAACTTTTGTGGTAAGGGGTCATCCCAGTCAGGGTTTTCCCTTCAGAAATCTAGTAGGAAGATTTTCACCCGCACTAAAAAGGCGACAAAAACCATCGGGTATCGCAGATCCTTGCCACCGCCTGAAGCATGGCCCGTTTGATGCATTCATGCTCCTTGATGAAGTGGGAGATGCCCTCCGGCTTAAAAAAAAAAGTTGCCCGACTGCTTGTTCCAATGCAGGCTCGAACACTTTCCGAGTTCCAGAGGGCGACCAAAGGGATTTCGAGCCGAAGTCATTCCTTTTTCGAACTCTGCAGCTGCAACAGGGTCGTTGCTGGCCCATTTTTGAAGCTTCATGGAAGCGTTAAGGAAAATTTCCGGTATTTTCCTGTGCATAAGGATCACGTTTTCAGTGGTATCGGCTCCAATCAGGAGATTGTTCATGTACATCGAGTCTTGTAGGAGCCGAGCTGTCACTGGGAACCATTTCTCCACGGAGGAGGAAAAATGGTACTTCAATGTAGCTGCCAGTAGGAAAGGACTCAAAGTGGCTCGAAAAGGCACCCGAGTCGTTCTCCAGACGTCTGGTTCTGGTAGTGGTTGACCTGCTTTTGGTCATGCCCTCAACCGCAAGAAGCGAAACGCATCTCTGTGATTCTCGGAGGCCAATCTGGAGGAACGCTTTTTGAATGTCGGCAACCATTGCAACTTTGTACCGTCGGAAACGGAGCCCTACTACGTTGGGAGTTAGGCTCGGGCCAGCTTCTAGATTCTCGTTCAACGACTTCGCACCAGATTGGTGAGACGATGCGTCGAACACGATGCGAACGTTTGTTGTAGCCCGGTCCTCACGTATTACAGCTCGATGTGGCATGTTATATAGTCTTTCTGAAGAGTGCCGTTTTGTTGGCGCTTCTCTTTTCGCAGGTTCTTCAGTGAGCGTAATTGTCATGCAGATCGACCGTCTCCTTCCATTGTTACGCGACTTCGTTTCACTGGCCTTTCTTCGAGATGTGTTCAAAATTCTTCAGCACTGAATCGTTGCTCATGGGTCGGTCTTCTTCAGCCTAGATTCCGATGCTTTCAAAGTCCAGGTCCCAGAAATGAGTCAAAAGTTTTGAGATCTCCTGATCTTCAAAGGATGTTCGAAGAACAACAACGTTGGCACACTGAAAGATGTCGGCTGCAGCTGACAGTGTACCTTGAACAGTCAATCCTGGTTTGGTCTCCACGTCCTTCAGCTTTCCATGCACAGGCCTCACGGCACCAGCCACTATCTCCCAATATTTATCGGACCCAATGAGGACCGAAATCGGTTTATCTTCCACGCCTTGTACTGAAAGAGCATTAGTATCAATGTGCATAATATTCATTTCCCTTAGAACTCTTTCTTCTGGTCAGGGACGTTTCACGCCTAGTACTGAAAGAGCCTTAGTATCAATGTGCATAATATTCATTTCCCTTAGAACTCTTTCTTCTGGTACAGGGACGTTTCACGCCTAGTACTGAAATAGCCTTAGTATCAATGTGCATAATATTCATTTCCCTTAGAACTCTTTCTTCTGGTACAGGGACGTTTTCACTGCAAATTGTGTCCACTTCCAGGGCTTCGATACTACTCGGGCGTTTGTTGTGTGCAGTGAAAAGGAGGACTCGCACCTTCTTCATTGTTTTCCGCGTTTGTTGATCTCCAAACACGCCAACGGTCAGCGTCTCCTCTTCAAGCGGTTCGCAACCGAGTCTCTGAGCAGCATTCGCAGTAGTGAAGCTTGGCTGACTTTCTCCATCGAAGAGAACTCGGTAGCGCCCGGATGGTGCGATGCCTGCTATTTTGGCTGTGAGAGACTGTGAGAGAGCAGCACGACTGACCCCCTTGTTTGACAGGGGTCGAGGTAACATTGTCCTCGTCGTTCTTGGTGCTGTCTGAGGCGCACACGGACGTTACATGCCTCCTAGAGCACTTGCCACATTTAGGCTGGCTTCTGTATTGTTTACCCATGTGACCCTTCTTGAGGCAACGGAAGCATCTTCCAGCTTTGGCAAGCTTATGCTTTTTGTGTGATAGGCTCAGTTCTTTGGAGTCGCAGGCCTCGGCAGAGTGCTTTCCAGAGTTGCCAAAAAAGCACTGCTGCGGGCCGCTCGCTGAACCTTGCAGCGCGGAGGTTGTAGGCACGTCGCGCGGATGGTTGGCTTTACGTCTATCTTCTGGGCTGCGATGAATTTTCTGTGCAGCGTTTTCATCAACGGCCTCTTGGCACATAAGCTGATGTAGGAAAAATTTCAAGAGCAATTAAAGCTCCTGGTCGGGCTGGCCCGTTTGAACAGTCGAGTCACGAAATTCGATTGACGAAGCCCCAGCTGTGGAGCGTGACGCCTTCAGCCCCACATGGAATCGCAGGACCATGTCCGTTCGTAGGACCCTTAGCAGGATTTCCCGAAGCACGGTGTAGTCGGTCGTGGAGCTTGTGCCAAGCGCCTTGCGGCTCCGGATGTGGACCTGGATCCGATCGTAAAGTTGCCTCAGTTGTCGGACGTCGGATAACGATAAAACCGGCTTCAAGTACGGGAGGCCTTGCAGATGATCTTGCATGATGATGCGGTCATCTCCGAGGAGCTGTTTCAGGATCTCGATGGCGTTCTCCTAACAGCCATCGGTACCTTGCAGTCCGGCAATGGCTGATGCAGCTGCTCCAATAACGAGGCTGTTCGAGTAGTTGAACTTGTCAGCCATGGTGAGCTCGTCGTTGTTGTGGACGGCAGCACAAAACGGCGTCCAGAATCGCTACCACGATCTGCGATTCCCGTCAAATTTGAGGAGCTCTAGCTGGGGAAGCTTGCATTTGACAGTTTGTGATGGGTGGACGGTCGTCGGTCGTGCCAATGAAGACCGGCATTTTTTCAGCTTGAGAAGAAGATTCGCGGCAGTGCTGACAACCTCGTCGCGGTATTGCCAGCGTCTGTCATATCGCTGTCCAGTAGGTCCACCGGAGTCTCATTAAAGATCACCTCGTCCAACTTCTCGATCTGGCCATAAAATGCGCCAGTTCGCTCGAACAGCCCACTCACCGCTCCTGCCGTCGCCTCCTCTATTTCCCCTTATATGACCTTCCGCCTCCACTGGAAGAACATGCAGTTGCGCCCGTTGGCTGCCTCTTCGTCGACGCTGTCGTTCCATTCGGTCGCACGCAGCTGAGAACTTGCCAAGACCGCCGGCGCGCCGTCTTTTTCTCGGCTTTCGCGGCTGCGTGCATCGATGCGCTTGCGGTCGCCTAAAAGTCCCGGGTTCTCAAAACCATCTGTTGGACCTCTGGGTCCTCCAGCTCCGGCGCGATGTTCAGAGAGCGGAGCGACACGTCTTGGTGGAATGAGTGTTTAATGGAATCTAGAAAAAGCCGGCTCGAGCCGGCGCAGCCACATGAGCATGCGGCAGCTCGTGACGAGCGTAATGAATGATGATGATTGGCGTCGTCTACTGCCCGTGAGAAAAAGAAAAAGAGGACGTCCCAACATATATATATATATAATTTTAGAGGTCGTACGTGGGTTTGGATCCCACCCGGCGGGCATTTTTTCACCACTTTCTTTCTGACTCAAAAAATTCTTCTTCTGTTTCTATGACCTACCACATTCCCCCTTTGCTTTCCGAGGTTTTCTTGACTGCCAACCCTTATTTTGGCTTAATTGGCCAAGCCCCTCATTTCCCATTTCTGATTCGCTACATGCATAGCGAGGGCCTCTGTTCTGGCAGTCTTGGTGTCAAAGGTAGCTTAAGTGGGTTCAACGCTGGTCGACCACTCTTGACATGTCGTAGACACTCGAATCACGGCCCGGGAGTTAACAAAAAGGTACCCTTCATCCCGAGTAGTCCGAGTGGCGTTGGCTACCACCCCCAAGTGCAGGAAACAAAAAATTACTTGAAACTAAATACCCGAGAAAGTGCCCAATTTGAATTTCTACCTTCACCGTGCACGCATAGCGCCTTCGGCCCAATGTGAGTTTTGTCAAGAGGAAGAGACAATCGAACATTTCCTGCTGTCTTTCCGGCGGTTCTCCTCTATCCGAAATCGATTCCTGGAGGTTCCCCTCCGGCGCCTGGGTCTTTCCTTGTCTGTATCGAATTTACTGTCATTTGGGGCATCGGGTTTAGGTTTCTGCCACGGGGATGTTTGTCGCGCCCTTCACGCTTTTATTTCACAATCCGGTCGCCTACCCTGTTAAAAGACACTTCGTACTTTCTTTCTCTGGTACGTGTAGTATCTGTTTTTACTTCAGTATTTTATAGTTTTTTTTCCCTCAAAATTGCCAACATCACATCCCTCACACTTCACAGCTCTATTTTACCCTTAGTTTGAATTCTTGACCAGTTTCCCCAATCTGACTTGGCCAATCCCCCAGAGTGGGTACGCGCCACTGATTTTTGGTTCCAACCAACCAACCAACCAGCTCATACCGGCTGGACCTACGCCCCGCCCGTTGCCTTACGCTACGCCTTAAATAAACCCCCACGATCAACTACCATTGTGACTGCTATTCCCCTTTACAAGATATATAAATATATATATATATATATATATATATATATATATATATATATATATATATATATATATATATATATATATATATATAAGACAGAAGTAGGAATTGGCAGTCAAGAAGACCTCGGAAAGCAAAGGGGAGGATGTAGTAGCTCAAGATAAAGAGTTTGGAAAATAAGAAAGTGGAGAAAAAATGCCCGCCAGGTGAATCCGAACCCACGACCTCCAGAATACCGGTCTGGTGCGATGACCAGTACGCTACAAGCGGGGCTACTTTAGCCTCCGCTTTCTGGGGTATTTATGTTCAGGTGTTTTTGTTTCCTGCGCTTGGGGGTGGTAGCCAGCGCCACTCGGACTACTCGGGGTTAAGGGGACCTTCTTTTTATCCCCCGGGCCGTGACTCGACCGTGTACGACATGTCGAGAGTGGTCGACCAGCGTTGAACCCTCTTAAGCTCCCTATGGCACCGAGACTGCCAGAACAGAGGCCCTCGCTATGCATGTAGCGAACCAGAATAGGAAATGAGGGGCTCGTTGAAAATAAGACAGAAATAAGAATTGGCAGTCAAGAATACCTCGGAAAGCAAAGGGGAGGATGTAGTAGCTCAAGATAAAGAATTTGGTAAATAAGAAAGTCGAGAAAAAATGCCCGCCAGGCGGGATCCGAACCCACGACCTCCAGAATACCGGTCTGGTGCGATGACCACTACGCTACCAGCGGGACTACTTTAGCCTCCACTTTCTTGGGAGCTTAAAGGAGACATAACGAGAAAACAAAAGTTTGTTTTATTCGAAAGATTATGTGTTTCATAGTACCCTAAGCGCTTTCCCGGAAGCAAATGATGCTTTATTCACTGAGAAATAAGGCAATTTAAGCCAAAATTTTAAATCTCCCGCTAAATTGCAAATTTCGTGACGTGAACAATGGCCTCATACGATCCGGTCCATGAAACAGCTACTTAGTATGTCAACTCCATATAGCATCCACACGCGGGAATCAAACAGGAACCGGAAATCGTGCCGAAACCGAGACGGCGGCCATTTTAAAGATACTAGTAAAACCAAGTGCACCCGCAGCCCTAGCCATAGAATCGCCTGATCCGGAGAACAAAACTCTCGCCGAGAAGAAGCTCGGGCTTGCATTTAACAACCTCACACCACTTGAACGCTCAATGCTTCTAAGTGCACGAGCGGCAGGAGTTGTGGGATACGCGGATGGACCGGAAACCGACCATTCCGCGATAGCCACAACAGACGAACGCCCAGCCATCGGCCCCGCTGCCTCGTCAGCCCCGTCGCGACGGAGGAATACAGACTGGTACGTATGTGCCGTATTTTTATTACGGTTAATAATAGTTCAATTTCAGTAGCAGTAACGCTTACGCCAGTTGGCCGGTGACGTGTATGGAAAGCCGTTCGCGCGAGCTCTCTTCTCCGACCAGAAACATACGAGCATCACTGCGCGGTGTGTACGGCATTTTTTCCCCTAAGGTCAGAGCGCTTTGACGGCGATTTGACGAAGTCGGCGTCGAGCGCCAGCATGTCCCAGGAGTGAGCTAACGTAAGGGTCCCTGCCGTAATCACTTCCTCGGAAATGAAGCGAGCACACTCGTACTTCCTTTAGCTCTCTTTCTCCTCCGTTTGCAAAGTTCACAAAACGTAGCCACTTGCTTCGCCGAGGTTCGTCGTTGGGCAGCACATGAAAGGAGATCTCCTCAACGGCGGGGATGTCGCACTCCCTCGACGGTTGGCCCGTACTACATGGGCATTTCAAAACGCAGCAACGAAATTTTATTGTAAAGTACTCGAACAAACTGAAGTTTTCAGTGGTTGTAAACTGTAAACGAGCTCCTAACAATAGCAGCAAGCCAACACCATTCTGAAACTGCGACGACTGTCACTATCTCGTCGCTGCTTGCTGTTCCTTACTCCCCTCGTTTCTATTTTTACCTTTCCTGGTTTGCGATATGACGGCCAACCTCCTGTGAAGGGATTACGATACCAAGAAAGGTCGTGGCTGTGCGTGCTGGGACAGTTCGTTGGCCCCGAAGAGCCTCGAACCCGAAAATTCGTCTGCGCCACGGTGGCGACGGCGAGATGTCGAGTTCGGCTGGCGGTAGTTTCGTACGCATTGGCATAGACGCTTGCGTGTTTATTCGGAACTTCAACCGTTTACTCCACCGTTCGTAGTGTCATAAAAGGAATGTGCAGTATGTTTAACGGGCATATAGTTCACTATGCAAACTGGTAAGCCCTGCTTAACTTGCGTTTGGTTTTGCCGGCCTCCGCCAATCGCAGAGCATTCGCGTGTGACATCATAGGTTCGGTTGCGGGAAATGAGCTGGTGGGTCGCATGGTCATTCCCTTTTTTCCTAATTATGTAGCTTATTTGAGCGAAGTTTGTGTTAAAAGAGGTGTCAGTATGGTTCTAACGGGGCAATCTTTCGAATGAACCAAACTTGTGTTTTCTCTTCATGGCTCCTTTAAGAGGGTTCAACAATGGTCGACCACTGTCGACATGTCGCACACGCTCGACTCACGGCCCGGGGGTTAAAAAGAAGGTCCCCTTAACCCCGAGTAGTCCGAGTGGCGCTGGCTACCACCCCCAAGCGCAGGAAACAAAACACCTGAACATAAATACCCCACAAAGTGGAGGCTAAAGTAGCCCCGCTGGTAGCGTAGTGGTCATCGCACCAGACCGGTATTCTAGAGGTCGTGGGTTCGAATCCCACCTGGCGGGCATTTTTTCTCCACTTGCTTATGTTCCAAATTCTTTATCTTGAGCTACTACATCCTCTTCTTTGCTTTCCGAGGTCTTCTTGACTGCCAATTCTTATTTCTGTCTTATTTTCCACGAGCCCCTCATTTTTTATTCTGACTGGCTATATATAATTATAGATATATACGGGTTGGCAGTCTAGAAAACCTCAGAAAGCGAAGGGGAGGTTGTGGTCGGTCATAGAAAGAGATGAAGAATTTTTTTAGTCGAGAAGAAAGTGGTGAAAAAATGCCCTCCGGGTGGGATCTGAACCCACGACCTGCAGAATACTGGCCTGGTGCGATTCTAGAGGTCGTGTGGTGCGAACTTCGTCGTGAAAGCTCACTCCTTGTATTGTGGCCTTAAGACGTCGGCGACGATGGCGACGTCTCTCGCGTCTACGGTGAACCCTGAAACAGGTGGTGAACCCGCCAAGAACGGCCAGGCGACTGACTGATCGCGCCAAACCATGACGTCCCGTTACAGCTGAATACAAAGCAGCGCGTTGTAAACAATGTGCTACGCATAAAGTGGACTTTCAAATAGACGATTCATGCAACATGGGAAGTTGGACCTGCCCATATCGTCATACTTGCTTCGACACAGTACGATGCGTGCTCTCTAACTGCTTGCATGCCTGTGCGTCAGCGGTAGATAACGAACCCGCGAGCAAGATGTTTATCCGTTCATTCGTTCGTGCGTACGGGCGTGACACTATTTTTTCTTTCGGACGAACATCACAGCGGCGGCGACGCAGAGGCCGATGCCGAAACGGTGTACACGGTGTAGGGAGGCGCGCGCAATTGGCCGGTGTATGTACAGAGGTCAAAACTGTTAATAACAACACGCGACCGCGTGGATTTCGGTATGTGCAGCGCAGCCTGCTGATAGCCACCAGCGTGACCAGTGAGATTAGGGGAAGGCGCGGCGGCAGCTAGGCATGCGAAAGCTATTTCCGATGCTTTCTTGTTTTGGAGGGAAAGTTTAGGCTACGAAAATTCCTCCCACGGCCTCACCATGCTTTGTGTGCCTGCCGATGCGTGCTAAAACTTCGCCGCGCCAATAATAAACGTCTTGAGGCAATTTCTGAGTCAACGCTTATATTTCCTTTTTCCTGCACAACCTACGTTAGAATGGCTGCGCCCGACTCACATTCCACTTTTTTTATATTAGAGCCATACCAAAGGCAATAAACAAGACTGCACTGGTTATTAGCTTAAGATAACGCTTACTATGGGCTTTAGCGGCGGGTGAGGGACTTTCGGCGTCGAACCTTGCCCCAAACAACACGCAAGCATCGGCAATAGATTTCATATGTCAAGCCGCCGCAGCGCCGTCACCTAATCTAGCTGGTCACGCCGGTGGCTATCAGCAGGGTGCGCTGCATGTATCGAAAGCCACTCGTTCCCACGTTGTTAACAGTTTTCACCTCTGTGCATTCGCGGCCTTCGCAGGCTTCGCGCCTTAACTTTGGGATCTTTCGCTGCTATGACGACCTCGGATTTATCTACCGGACGAAAAAACGCTGGCACGAAGTAGAGCTAAGCCATTACTTAACCTCGTCTTCTTCTCTAATGTATTTAACGAAGCAGAGTCGCTCTCTAGCTTCGCTAGGTGGAAGCGGGTAGCCCTAACGTTTTCGTGGCCAATTTTGACCATGGCGTAGATTTGAAGGGCAGCTTTCGTACCCGTGTGCGAACAGCATCAATTCTTGCACAATTTCAATCCCTTTGTTTCATGAAGTGATGGTATCCTAGCCGAATGTTTTCGCAAGCAAGAAGCACGGTTGCGCGAATAGTGGCAGCGCTACACTGCAGTCTTAATCTGCGGATAGTGGTAGAGTGGCTGCCGTGCAGTGGCTGTGGCTACCTGCACGGCTCCTTTAAATTGCGTATAATAGGCTGAGTGATGGGAGGGCGTGTAGCACGTGGCAGTCACTAAAATTATAATTTAGTGACCGCCGCGCTTACAGCAGCTTACTGAAATGCTGTCCAGACAGGTTTTTTGCGTTTTGATTGAGGGAACGATTGTGCAAAAACGAGACTTTTCGCGGCGTACGCCCCGCACTGTTAAGGGGTAACTACATGCGTCAACCCTTACAAAAAATCCTGTTGTGTTTTTTATGTATTTGTGTAGTGTTTTGTCTTCTTCTTGTAAATAGATTTTGTAGAGTTTGTCAAGATCTTTTTTGACGAACACTTCACGTGCCTAAACAAGTATTTGGCCACGGAGTTTCTGTAGAGTGTTTGACGAGTGATTTTCTGTATAGCTTCTGATGTGTTTTTGCATCCTTCTTTAAGTAGAATAATGTTACTTCTTGATGCACTTCTAAAAGAGTTTCTGTAGAGGGTTTGACAAATGATTTTCGGTAGAAAATCTAATTTATTTTTGCAGCATTTTTAAGTAGATTGATGTGTACTTCTTGATGCACTTCTCACGTTCATGATGACACCTTACGTACTTCATGACGTATTCTTATAGAGCTTCATTTATTTTTGCGTACTTCCTGACGTGTTCTTCCCTTTTTTGTAAGGCGTTTCTTGAACTCTGTGAATTTTTTAGGTCATAGCAAATTGATACATATTCCACATCATTTTACGCTTTGCTGCAAGTTAGTGTTATTAGAAAATATGGACATTTTTGGCAGTGTCACATGATGTAAATCGGCAGCAGTAATACTCACACATTAATTTATTCAGACAGCGACAGCAGCTGAAAGGCCTGCCAGTCAAAACGGCTGAAATATATAAGCTGAGGCAAAACTCAGCGACTCACGACAGATTTAATTTTGAGACAGAACTATGCGGCTGACTGATCCTTGATTTCCCGTGACACTAGGGACAAGAGGGACCCGCCGCGGTGGCTGAGTGGCTAAGGCGTTGCGCTGCGGCGCACGAGGTCGCGGGTTCGATTCCCGGCCGCGGCGGCCGCTTTCCTGACCCCAGGTGGTCAAAAAAAATCCGGAGCCCTCCACTACGGCGCGCCTCATCGCCGGCGTTGCGTCGGCGCGTTAAACCCTAGAATTAATCAAGGACAAAACGGTCGCCTTGATTAGCTGCTGTGGCACAGTAAACTTGGCACAGGTGCAGGCTAGAAAGAAAGAGAAAGCAAGCTGATATCAAAATACAACATATCACACGTAACATTTTTTTAAATATCCTTTTTTGGTTATGTTCTGTATTTCGTTTGACCCTCTTCCATCTCGATATTTACCCCCATGTTTTATTTCGTTAAAAGCTAATCTGATGTTAAATTCTTAGCAATAATACACTAATTGTCACTTGAGTACTTGTGTCCTTGCTTGAATTTTTTAAGGCTCCTTGTGTGGTAAATATTTTTACATGAACCGTACCAGGAGTGGCAGTAATTAGGAAAGATTTTCCTCACGTATACATAACCTTCTCTCGCTATAAAAAGCCACCTTATGTCACTAGACGTTTCAAAGATTTCCCGCTCTCTTCGTCCAGGGTACCGCGCGATAATCACACAGTCATGGAGGAGTGCAGCGCAGCCGCAGGAAGCGCAAAGCGTTGCCAAGGTGGTTCTTGATGATGACGTTACATTGTTGGCATGCTCCCTCGGGCGATCATTGAGACAGCGGCCTGTCTGCCTGATGTAAGTGCGGCCACACAGCGACAATGGAATTTCGTAAACGACATTTTCCACACAGTCAACATAGCCAACTGTATGGTCCACTTATGAGCTCAGTGGCCAGGCGCTCGGGCTGTGCGTGAGAACTCGCCACTCTGTCTGGCGACGTAGCACTGCCAACACTGCAGAGCAGTCGACGCCAATTTGTCGCGGCACGCACGGGAGACGGATTGTCTGGCCGACCGAATACCGCGGGGTTATCCCCCATTGAGAACGCAGACGGTGCCGATAGGCTTCGAGTATCGTCGGCGTGGCGCTCCGGGAAGGTGTAATTGCCGAAGTCGGAGCGCACGCCGCGCGAGCCTCCATTGTTAACGCTCTCCGGTCGGCATAGCGCACTGCCGCCGCCTTTCGCCCTCACCCCGCGGGGTCGCGCGCGCTTGCTCGTCCGCGAGCGGGCCATTGACCCAAAGATGGCGGTGCTTCATTGAATATTCCATAGCGCGCTGAGTGACAGCTGTCTACGTGAATTTGGGCACTCCCTTACGCGTGTACGAATGCTGCAGGGGCCTTCCCGAAAGAGTGTGATGTCAAGGTGTTATAAGGCCGAACTTGGCCGTTAGAAACCGTTCTTGTCTGAGCGCTGAGCTGGGCAGTTCCCGGCGGGACAAGGAGTCTCGACCGCTAAAGCTAGGTTGGGATTTGTGAGCCCCCTAGGCTAGAGGTTAGGATCGCGTTCGAAGTTAAGGTTCAGCGCCGTACCCGGCAACTAGACGGATCCTGCGGCGAGACAGGGTCTCGGCCGTCATTTCTCGGGTGGTTTGTGTACGCTCCCAGGATAGGAGAGCTAGACGAAGTTGGGAAGCTCAAGTGATTTGTGCGCACTTGGAGCTAGCGGCTAGCTGAAGTTTGAGGTATTTCTTTTTTATTACTCATGTACCCAGTTTTCCCACTGTAAATAGCTGTATATAAACTCTTCGTTTCATTTAATCAACCCCAACGCCTCGAGTTCGTCAATTCGACCGCCGTCTCCTAGAACTTCAACACCATTTCCCTGCCAGCCCCCTGCCAAATCAACCAGAGCCCGGTTTCCTGATCGACACCGGACTTCGGGGAAACGAACCACAACCATCTTTACTGGTGCAGCCGACAGGATTTGGCAGAAGAAATCACGAGGCCACAACCAGGTGCAGCAAGCGGACGCAAGCCCGCCTTCATCGGCAGCAGCCGTGATCCGCGCCGAGTGGAGCGGCTGAGCCAAGCCAGCGCACGGGGCCAACGACGCGGCAGCCGACCACCGAAGGTGCGGGTGAGCGGGATTTCTTGCGCTCCGTTATGGCGGTGTAGGCTGAGTCTCTGGGGTTGCATGGTAGTCACGCGGAGCATGCTGGCGAACAGGGCGGAAGGAGACGGAACAGGTCAGACACATGAGGCGCCACCTCATGGAGGAATGGCGGCAGGAGGGGTGGCCCAAGCGGAGTCTGAAATGATAATTCTTAAACGAATGGAGTTGGAGCTTCAGGAACGGGAGAGAATAGCAGCATGCGAAGCGGGGAAGCGAGAGAGAAAAGCAGCGCCCGAAGCGGAGGAGCGAGAGAGAAGAGAGGTGCGAGAATCTAAGGAGCGTATACAAAAACTTCGGCTCGAATCTGAAGAGCGGTTACGAAGGTATGAGTTGGAGCTTGAGCGGAGAAGGTAGACGCCCTTGCGCTCGAACACCCGCAAGCAGAAACAATGGGTCACAGACCCAGCTAGTTGTATAGCGACAGCGAAGTTCAATGGTGCTAGCCAATGTTTCGGAGTTGAACTTGGCGATGCCAAAGTAAGTAGCCGTGGGCTCCCTACACGAGGCTAGCATTTCCGCCGGTGTCGAACGGGTGGAGACGGACGTTGGAATGAGGAGCGACGAGGTAAGCGCGTCCGGTGATACCTTAGAGCGGTGTAATAAAGCGATGCTCCAACATGACGAGCAGCCTCTCGGGCGAAATTTGGTGATGGAGCTGCAGCGCATGAGACAGAACCCTTCGAACCAGCCCAGTTATGCACTGACAGCAAAGTTCAATGGGGGCAGCCTGTTTTTCAATTTGAAGCCACGTGAGAACAAGATAAGCGGCCGTGGCTGCGTACAGGAAGCGAGCGACTCAGCTGGGAACAGCTGTTCGGAAAGGGAAGCGAACTTGAGGAGTGTTCAACCGAGCACGTCCGGTATAAGAGCAGAGTCAAGGGGTAGCCCTGTTGTTGCGCGTGTAGGGCCGCAAGTTACGTTTGCACCAGACTCTGAGCTAATACATGCCGAACTTGCTAGCGCGGGCAGTACCCAAACTCTAATCGGCGGACCGGAGGAGATTGGCGTCGCACAGGAAAGTCTTAATGCCCGCTGGGCTCCAAATTCCTCTCGAAAGTTGCACGAGAAGGTGAACTCAGTGTCGGCCGTTCAGGCGCTCGCCCAGAAGAGAAGGAAGGGAGAAGACGAGAAAGCATGTGACGAGATGAAGCTAAAAAGAGACGGAGTTGACGATCAGGCTGAGGAAAAGCAGGAGTTAAGGGCGGATAAGGGAGCTGAGAAGGTAAACGGGGTTGAACATGCAGAAAAGAGAAGAGAAAGTGAGGGAGAACGCGAGAAGGCGGAGGACAAGGAGCTGAGAGCATTTGACGAGGGTAGGAACGATACGGAGATGTCGCGTGGGCTAGGTAGTCTTGGTGGTGAGAGTGTAACCGAGGAGGCCGATGGAGAACGCCAAATCGCATGCGTGGAGACTGCGAAACCAAGAATGAGAGCTTCTGAGGAGGCTGCGAAGGAGAGGGAAAAATTGTGTGAGGAGGCAGCTACAGTTGAAACAGAGAAACGAGACGCAATCGGCGATCTCGCGAAACCGGTGTCTGAGATAGAGCTTCGTAGCTTTAGTGTCGGTTGCGGCCATTACCGAGATTTAGTCGGGAGCCGCGCTGGAAGGGTTGACGCACTAAGTTCGGTAACCTGGCCGTGTGTCACAGGCCCGAGTTCTGAGTTGTGCCAGGATGAGTGCGTACTGGAACAGCGGAAAAACTGTCTTGGTCAGGCCGCCGCTCAAAATGCACATAGCGCGCACGAGCGGTTTTTGGTAATAACAGATTTTTTGAGGTTGTTGATGTGGGGCAGTCTGTGCGTAAGGGAAAGAATGATCCCGAGAAGGTCGTCGCGTTCGCGGGCCTCCATTCCGCTCCAGCATCAGCCCTGCGCTCACGCTGCCATCACGCAGCATTGCCTTACGTTGGGGCATTGGAGAGGCATGGTCACTTGGCCTATGGGACAGGAAGCGAAGTCGCATTTTGAGATACCACTCCGTCTTCCCCGAAGTTGTGTTCGCCTCATGGGGCTAAATTGTCGAGACTTGCGTTGACATTGCCAACGATCCACGGTCGGGGCCATTTTCAGAGGTGTTGGAAATACCCGAATGCACTACCCTGTTTTCAGAATGTTGCTTGGGGAGGCCACTATTGAATTGCCTCCCAGCCTCAACACCGCCACGACGGACGTGAACGTTCCCGTACACCCGTCCTTTTCATACGGTGTTGTGTGTGTGCGGTGTTTGAGCGTGACGTGTTGTCTGGGGGCCGAATTCTCTAAAACGACGGGGCGTCGCTTTGAAACGACGGGGTAGCGCCATTGGAAATGCATGTGTTCTGGGGTTGTGACCGTCGCTTTGGGGCTCCCTGCAGGTGCGTGAGCCGCAGAAAAGCGCTGTGGCAAGGGCGCGAAGTGACACCCACTGTCCCCCCCCCCCCCCCCCCCCTCCCCCTCGTCGTTTCACTTGTCGCTTCGCGGCCTTGCCACAGCGCTTTTCTGCGGCTCACGCACCTGCAGGGAACCCCAAAGCGACGGCCACAACCCCAGAACACATGCATTTCCATGGCGCTACCCCGTCGTTTCAAAGCGACGCCCCGTCGTTTTAGAGAATTCGGCCCCTGGTTGCTCCATCCGTGCGCCGAACTGAACTTTCTGCGCACCACACGCGAGCTGAAGCACAGCTGAACATTCTCGAAGGAACGTTATCATGCTACGACATCAAGGAGAACATTTGTGTGCGTGCGCATAATGACAATGCAAACTTTCTTATGGTTTTCTTGTCGTTGGCTTCAGAATTGCCCGTGTTCAAAACCAACCCTTGTTCCTTTTGTTCTTGTTATTGAGTGCCGGAATGATTGTGTGTGTTTGCAGTTACAGCGAGCATCAGCGCTAATATTTGAGTTGCCTCGTTGTTCGCAGCGCTTAAGCACCCCCGGAGACGCGACACAATTTCTTTCTGACTCGCATTTAGTGATTTTAGAATTTTTATGTTTTTGGTTTGCCAGAGTATTCCGTCCATTTTGAATGGCTAGTGAATAGGTTGTGTTTGTAGTCGAGGTGAGAGAGAGTTCGGGTTAACTGAACTGCAGAAATGCGAGGGGGCTCATTTGTGGTTATACCTAGCTCCTTCCACGTGTTTTTTTTTCTCCGCTGCTATTGCTGAAGGAGAGATGAAACGAGTGGCCCTTTTAAATTCTTTTCGGATTGACTCAACCAAGAGGTTCAATAACCCTCCTAAAGGGGGGAGTTGTAAGGTCCACTTATGAGCTCAGTGGCCAGGCGCCCGGGCTGCGCGTGAGAACTCGCCACTCTTTCTGGCGACGTAGTACTGCCAACACTGCAGAGCAGTCGACGCCAATTTTTCATGGCACGCACGGGAGACGGATTGTCTGGCCGACCGAATACCGCGGGGTTATCCCCCATTGAGAACGCAGACGGCGCCGCCGGCTTCCGAGTATCATCGGCGTGGCGCGCCGGGGAGCTGTAATTACCGAAGTCGGAGCTCGCGCCGCGCGAACCTCCATTGTTAACGCGCTCTGGTCGGCATAGTGCACTGTCGCCACCTTTCGCCCTCACCTCGCGGGGTCGCGCGCGCTTGCTCGTCCGCGAGCGGGCCGTTGACCCAAAGATAGTACGCCTCATTGAATATTCCGTACCGCGCTGAGTGACAGCTTTATCTGAATTTGGGCACTCCCTTACGCGTGTACGAACGCTGCAGGGGCCTTCCCGAAAGAGTGTGATGTCGAGGTGTTATAAGGCCGAACTTGGCCGTAAGAAATCGTTCTTGTCTGAGCGCTTAGCTGGGCAGTTCCCGGCGGGACAAGGAGTCTCGACCGTTAAAGCTAGGTTGGGATTTGTGAGCCCCCTAGGCTAGAGGTTAGGATCGCGTCGGGAGTTAAGGTTCAGCGCCGTACCGGGCAACTAGACGGATCCTGCTGAGAGACAGGGTCTCGGCCGTCGTTTCTCGGGTGGTTTGTGTACGCTCCGAGGATAGGTGAGTTAGACGAAGTTGGGAAGCTCAAGTGATTTGTGCGCACTTGGAGCTAGCGTCTAGCTGAAGTTTGAAGTTTTTCTTTTTTATATTTCATGTACTCAGTTTTCCCACTGTAAATAGCTGTATATAAACTCTTCGTTTCATTTAATCAACCCCAACGCCTCTAGTTCGTCAATTCGACCGCCGTCTCCAAGAACTTCAACACCATTTCCCTGCCAGCCCCCTGCCAAATCAACCAGAGCCCGGGCTATTGGGTTCCTGATTGACACCAGACTTCGGCGAAACGAACCACAACCATCTTTACTGCCAACCATATGCTTTTTTACGCATGCACTTGCCTTCGGTGTTTCACCGTTGACACGCTTGCACAATCTACACAGTTTTTTAGGTCCAGAGAATACGAGCCGAACATCTGCCTTGCTTACAATCTGGTTGAGGGTATGGCTGACACCGTGGACGTACGGAATCACCGCTGTTTTTGTCGCTCCTTCTCAGGGCTATTTTCTGGAACTCTTGAGGAAAGCGCGCGCAACAACCTCGACTCCTAAAGCGCACATGAGGTCGCTCGGGTAGCCGGAAGACTTCAGGCGGCAGACCTGTGCGTCGAAACTATGTTGTACCTGATGGGGACAGGACCTGTTGAGAGCATTTGTGAGAACCCCCATGGCAACTCTTCTCTTCACGAGCTTGCTTTGCGTCGAACTGAACGGTAAAATGCCATTTTGGCACCTAGTTTGGACGCCCAGGTCCGCCGCCTGAAGTCTGCCAGGAACATCGCCCTGCGTTGACGGCGTCGGCAGAATGCATGGAGACGTGAGCTGACGCGGGAGCTACGCCGATGTCGATGCTCGCCAGAAATCAGCGTCGGCACAGCGCGAGAAAGCATCCGAAAGCAGGCGGCATCGTCAAGATTCTATGATCCTCTCCTGATTTGGGGCCATTACTTTCACAGAAAACAATCAGTTTCTTTTTAACCAGCGGTAATCGGGTACCTTGAGGCAAATTACAAGCTGTTTCTGTTGGAAAATGCGCATTCCTTCGTGGCTCGCTTGGCTTTCATCTGGAAGATCGGGGGTTTGCAATAGCTTTTTGTGAGCTGAATACAGGAGCTCTGGGTACATCACTTGTACTATTAGCATGATGAGGTTGTCAGCAAGATCGCCGTAACGAACAAAGTTGGTCAACGCCAGAAATCTAGCGCCGCATTTCATTCCATTCGCGGCTACTGTAGCTTGCATAGGGGGACCGATCATGCGCGATAGCTTTTTTTAGATGCAAAGCATCTCTTGCGCTCGGCTCTGTCGTCCGTCGTTTGTCCGTGGTCCATCCGCACCTCTCCCCCTCTCCCCATCAGCTCTGCGATAGCGCGCGCGTTTCTCCTCCTCTACCTCTCTCCACACCAGCTGTGCGATAGCCCGCGCGCTACTCATCACCGCAGCTGCGTGATAAGCGCGCATGCGCGTTTCCTCTCTCATTTCCTCCTCTCCACTCCATCTGCGTTATATAATAAACCTGGTCCGCGCGCCGCTCCCTCAGTTGCTGCTTCGGTTGAGTCACGCTGCGCCGTCCCGAGTTCCGTCATTTTCCGTTATTTGGATATCCAATCTCGTGAACATTTCGGAACCTCCGAGATGCTTTGCATCAACTCAGGGTTCCCTCGCGGGAAGGTGGTGTCATTATAGTTTTGCACATATAAAGGAGCTTTAGTTACATCACCTGCAGTATTAGCATAATTGGCGTCGACTCCAAGTTCGGTGCGGAAGAAACAAGCGGTGTCAGTCCCCATATTTGTCAAACACGCCCCCCACAAGAATAAAAAACCCCACAATACTCGTTGGCAACATCAGTTACTATACTAAGTTCTAGTGCAGGGTTGTGCTTGCTTCCGTGGCCAAGAGGTTCGGTATTAAGCTGCTGTTTCGAAGGTCAATGGTTTGAATCATCACACAATCTGCATATTTTTTTTTTCTTTTTTGTGTGAGGTAGATCACTTTTTTTACCGATGTAAACAAAGTGTACCAGGGCACCTTGCTTTTTAATCTACGAGTGAAATTCGGCTCTAACGTCAGTAGCAAGGTGGCGCTGAAAGTTTATTTTGCTCACGCTTTGAATTCATGAAGCAGTCCGTACATAACATCAAGGTAGGGCATCAAGTTATAAAGAAATACGTTGTTCCAAGTGCGCTTTTGTTCATGGAGCTTTGTTGTTTTTTCAGCTTTGACTGTAATAACTTCAAATATATTTTGCAGCATTTCAAAAATGTCCCGCAAGCATTCTTTGCGATGAGTAGAGTAAGACAAGTCTATTTTGTATGGCAAATCCAGTGTGCTAATTACGGCATTTAAACAATGAAAAATAATTACTCATTAACAATCAAAAATAACTTTAAAATGATGGCAGCTACAGTTCATTGAACGTGTCCAGCAACGCTCGTCGACGCAGCGGTGGACGCCTGATTTAGCCGGTTTCATGCGTTTGCATGTGGTTGCCGCTTCCCGCCTCTCCTGCGTGATGGTGCGGTGCCGCCTATGGACGCCGACGCTTGCGCGATGCGGGAATCGCGTGTATGTGTGTGTGGGCGCGTGTATCGTTTTGACTGGATGGAATAACGGCCGCTGGTACACACATGAGTTATGATGGCAAACAATAGAAGTTCTGGGGAGCTGGATTATAATTGAGTTAAAGTTCACAGAGTTTCTATGGAGAAGTAACTGTAGAAATTCTACAGAATATTTATAGAGGTGTTGAAGAGTTAGCTCCTAATGAATTTTTGTGGAGAAGCAGCGATACAATTTTTGTAGATTATTTATGGTGGAAACTCCATAAGCTCAGAGTTCCTGATGAGTTCCGGTCGTGTTTCTTATGACTCCATTAGATCTCCATAAAAACTCCTCAGACATTCGCAAACCATTTTTGTGGGGGTATGGAGATGAGCGGCGCGAGAAACCTCACTCAATGGGTACAGCAAACAGGTATTGTGGGCGACACAGACAAGCAAAAATTTTTCATACAGGCCGCTGGCGGCGGCGAATGCGGCAGGCGACGGGCAGCCCAGAAGCGAGCGGCAGCGACGACGACGGAGGGCATTGGCAGGAATGCATTATTTTTTTTTTCGTTTGTCGCTGTCACCCACACGGTTTCTTGCACCGATTACGTAACGTTTTCCGCGTCGCTTGTCGCCGTCGCTGCATGTGATTACCCCTTTGTAGTACGACTGTTCTGATCATTCAATAACAAGCCTATTGGTTCTCATCAAATGCTGGAATCTGCAGCGTGTCTACAACGGAGCGTACTCGAGAATGAAGGAAACAGTAGCTATGTGACCCACTAGCAAATTTTTCACACTGAACTTCTGAACGTATAATGGGCCATGCGTTGCAGTCGGCTGAGGACGACAAAATCCAATGCAAATCATCAGGGGTTATAACCTTACACAAAGAGTTATCTGTACCTAAATTTTGTGCAATCTTTTTATACGGGAACGATAGCGGGGTAAACAATGGAAGCACCCGCCGGGGTGGCTCAGTGGCTAAGGCGTTGCGCTGCTGGGCGCGAGGACGCGGGTTCGATTCCTGGCCGCGGCGGCTGCTTTTCTGATGGAGACGAAAAGTAAAAACGCCCGTGTGTGCGAGATTTCGGCGCACGTTAAAGATCCCCAGGTGGTCAAAATACTCCGGAGCCCTCCACTACGGCGTGCCTCATCACCTGCGTTGCGTCGGCGCGTTAAACCCCACAATCAATCAATCAATTAAACAATGGTAGCTACGGACACGTAAACATAAAAGCACTAATGCATTTGGCGCGCAGTGCGTAGGAAGACAGAGCTGTATGGCGCGTTGTCTGATATGAAATTGGCCAAACGGCCCAAGGAGGGTGGCTGCATCCAAGGTCAACGCACATTCCCATTTAGACTGGTGACTGCGCCAAGCTGTATTGTATTCCAATACAGGTTCACTCATTCCTCTCGGATTAAAAACTAAGCTATCACCAAATAAGCTTCATTTAAGGTTGTTCAAATTAATAAATTCTTTTTTTATTGTAGAACTTATCTTTGCTGTCCCCCTCTCTCTGCCGATGTAGGAACCACGGGAAGACGCTACTTGCCCGAAGTTCTTTTTTTTTTTTTTTTTGAGGGAGAGACCCGGGGTGTCAGCATGAGTGGCCGCCGCATCTGAGACACTTCCTTTCACACCTTGGACATCTTGGATGGGTTCCCATTGCTGCGGTCTGTGTTTTGGCTGTTCAGTGTGTATTACGCTGCAACTGCGAAGCGCACCTTCTTGCTTCTGGAGACGTTACTTCTGCTCGCTCAAGAAAGCCCAGTGGCCTGGTCCGTACAGTTCTGAAGGCCGCCACCAACATTACGAAGCAGTCAGCTCGAACGCGTTTGTTTTTAATACCAAGTTATGCGTTTTTTTAAACCTTACTAGCGCATGCTCATTTGAGGACCACCCCTACTAAAAAACCCAGTGGCAATGTTTCCTGCTGCTTCCTATTGTGCCACCATCTGTTGCCGAGTTTCTGTGTCAGTCTTTTTACCTTTATGTTGATGGCATCTTGTAATGCGTAATACTCATCCAAGCTGAATTGTTTTAGTCCCAGATATTTGTTTCCTAAAATTTATTTGCACATGCTTTCAATGTGTCCTAAATAAGGACCGGCTTTCCAGTCCATGTGAAGCTTTCACTGATGTACTAAGGCCATTTTGTTTTATTTTTATACTGTTAACTATTCTCCCAATGCTGCATTTCCACTTATGCTTTTCGTGCTAATACCAGTAGCTTTTTATTTGCGATTGTTAATTTCATTTTTATTGTCTTAATTTATTGTTTGTATTTCAGTGTTTCCAGTTGCGTTGCTGCATTTTTATTTGTGAATTTTCCTTGAATGTGTCCTAAATACGAGCTGCGTCTCCTGTATGAATATGGAGTAGGAACCGTTTTTATGCTGTGATATTTTAATTCCAAATACAATTCTACTCCCGTGAAATTGCAGAACTGTCTGAGCTCGTTTTTTTTTACTTTTTTCAAAATCGCTTGTCAGTAGCTTTTTTCAAAATAGCTGCTTGCTTGTAACTGTCTACAGTACCATTCTTGGGCAGGGGGTAGTAGCACGCGGAGCGATAACACACGGCCTCGCGGGGAATATCAGAACTCTCTTGGGGCGTAACGGCATGCTTTCCAAGAAAGAGTAGCAGTACCCTTCGGCCGTATCCTGTAACGCCGCTGTCAATAGAGCTTATTCACGTCTAAAGGGAGTGACGGAGCGTTGCCTTGGAGATTGCATTGCAATTCTCATACAGGGTTTAAGTACTCCGCCTCCAAAGCAACAAGTAAATCCCACGAGGAGTATTTCGCCTCTCGTTTTGACGGCCACGGGCCACTCCTGGGAAGAGTACCCAATGCTTCAAAAGGTAGTGAAATATCGGACAAAAAGGAGTGCCCAGCACTCCTCGACTTCTTATTGTGTACATATTGGAAACATAACCGCATTTGTTGTCCACTATGCGAAGTGAAACTGCATCTCACTGTGCTCATATCAGGACTAAACAAGGCGACAATAGAATTCAGTTGTGCTTGACCTGTTCGGAGGTGACGGTGTGCTGATAGGCTGCTGCCGTCGCCGACGCCCTTAATTAAGGGCGGTCAGGAGGCCCGCAGAACCACCTCCCCGGGTAGTTCTTGTTGGGGGTGGAGCACTCTACCAAGACGCAGCTGCTTTTTCGAAGTGCCGTTGACGTACTTTTTGCTAACACACGTCACCATAACAAGTTGTTTATGGCGCCAAATGGCAAATGGAAGCGAAACAGAACCGAAACACTGCCTGAGCCCCTAAAAGCCTCGCAGCGCTCATCCCGTAAGCGCCGCGGCAGGCGGCGCAGCGATCCCGAAGCTCGAGATGTATAGCGAGCAGAACAAGCACTGAAGGGAGCTTTCCGCGGTGCGGGTCAGGTCGTGACGGGCGCCACCACCAAGGTCAACAGCAAGTTCAAGGGCACATTAACAGAAGGTCAGCTGGGCTTTCGCACTCGCAAACGTAGGAAGCTTTAAGTGTCCTGCGTAATGTTTTGTTGACCGCGCTATCCACACACTTTGGTAGCGTTCGCGGAAGTTGCTGCTGTTTTCTTTGTGGCGCTTGTCCACTCGGAAATTTTGGCCAGTAATGGAAATCATTGAGGGTCTAATGTGCCCACTTCACAAAATTGTGAATGAGAAACGGAGTGATCATTGACAGTGCGCGCCACGTGCAACGTGAATGCGAGAGAAAGTGAGCAGAATATTTGGCTAGGATGGCTCGAGGGAATGGAGAGAGGAGTGGTTGGGTACTTGGTATGATACGCTTTAGTACTGGTTATTTTCCCCTTTTTATATCAATGAAGCACTCACTCACTCACTCACTCACTCACTCAACTCACTCACTCACTCACTCACTCACTCACTCACTCACTCACTCACTCACTCACTCTCACTCACTCACTCCCTCCTCACTCACTCACTCACTCCTCACTCAATCCTCACTCACTCACTCACTCACTCCCTCCTCCCTCGCTTTAGAGAGAGAGGATGGTTTCACTGCGCAACACTCACTCATAGCTATGATTCTACTGGAACTGTGGCTTATGCCAGTCTGCTTGTCAAAGCAACTTACGCCAAATTACAAAGAAACAAAAATGTAAAAAAATGCGGAAATGCAATGTAAGAATTAATAGGTCATTGGTTAGTATCCCGAGGCTTTCCCCAACAAAGCACCTCAACGCACCTACGTCACACGAGGTATTTCCGTACGTGGAGTGGTGACACTGGCTCACAACCTAGGACACCAAATCCTGACGTAACATTAACGTCGTCCGATTCCATACCAGCGTTGAGCCTACATGCGCTTCGCGCCAACATTTCCGCTTCAAGTATAAACTGAAAAATTTGGGACTCATCAGATTAGACCAGCCTGATTTTCTGTGTTGGTGGTATATACATTCTCGCAAAACCACAAAAAAATTTTGAGGATGGCAGAAAAAGGGACAGTATGCCTGCCCGCGCACCGGGAAGGGGATCTGTAAAGTGGTGTAGTGAAAGAATGAGCGCAAGAGATGCACAAATATGTGCGATTACCTTCTTGAAGTTACAAAATCATATGAGCATCATGTCCTGGCTCGGCGGGACCAAGCACTGTTTAAACGCCCTACGAAATTTACCTTTACCTGGTAACTTGGAATTAAAACATTCAAAACTAAGCACTTGCATACTAGAGGTCCCACCTTAAACAATAAAAAAAGAAATTACGAAGCCCGCAGACACTTAAACGTTGTCACAGATAAGTAGGGAAGGCGGTATTTTTAACAAGAAACGTCCTCGGTTTAATGTTGGCGACCACTACAAGCCCTACACGGAAATGAACGGGTCTCAAGTAGCCCTGTCTTCAATGGTTACCTCTCAAGTTTCTAAGTAATGGATAACCTGTAAAAGGCAGAAATAACAAATGCGTAGTTCACTGCCTGAGGAATGATTTCATTCCCAGTTACCACAAACAAATGTACTGACGCCATACAGTTTAACAATCAAAGACACTGCAGGACGTCACTTGCGAACCATTGAGAACAATAACATCATAAGAGATGCTTATGGGCTCATTAAACTTAATGTATGAGCCCCTTCAAGTGCTTTTCTTACGGTCATAACAGCACCTGCGCACCCACCATCGTTCCAAGAAGCCATTTGAAGGTTCACCCAAGTACATACACGCTTATTGAACCCTCTTAGTTCTCGTCTCATTAGGCGCAGTTTACGGATTAATTTTTTTTTTGGGGGGGGGGGGTGGGTGGGGGTAGGGGGCCCTCTTACACAAATAGTCATAGTGAATGCTTTACTGCTTCAGCATATAAAGAGGGCTGCTCTGTTGAGAAGCAGCCATCAACAACATGAAGCCCGCAGTAGTGTTGCGTTTGCTTGCCCTCGTGCCATTTATCTGCGCAGAAAAGGAGAAAGAAAAACGTAAAAGTTTCCCGGAGGTGGACATCAGACATGCAAGTATTAATTGCTTCATATTTGAAAATATAAATAACAATTGTGTATTAAAGGCCCCATGCAGACAAAATGATAGTTTCGTTTATCGGAAAAATTCGCGAGTTGCAATGACACTAACACAACATTTAACCCAAATTTGTGTCAGATAAGCTGTGTAATGAGGACCACTTGAGATACGCAGGCCACCAACAAGCTTGTTTCCCGTACCAAGGTTTTGCGCCGCAATACGGCATGCTTCTTGAATTAGCTGGAGCCAGAAAAGTCACGCCAAATGAACAGGGTTTTAAAGCATGCAAGACCACTGTTTGGCGCTTGAAATATACATTACGTATTCCGTTTAGTGCAGCATAGTGGTTTTATAGCATAACATAGTGCAGCATAGTGATTTTATAGCATAACATAAGTGTCTTTCCAAATCGGAAATTAGAAAGACGTTTTAGTCGGCTTAGGCGTGTAAATGCAAAATAATTTTGCAGGTGCTGCTGAAGTATACGCGGTAGGATTTATTACCGACGCTCACAAACGCAATTCAAGCATATTATAAGGGTGGGGACCAATTTGCTCTGTCTTAAAGCGAGCCCTAGTTTATTTAATTGAGCATTCCTGGTGGCTTTCGAGCACTTATTCTTTTCCTGTACCGTAACTTGCTAGTGTCACGCGATATAACTTGGGTGTCGCACGCTCCATGATCTCGTCATCCGCAGCAACTGACATGATAGATTATCGGAGTACTGACCCGAAATTTCAAATGTGCGATAACTGCGTGAAAGACTTCCTTTGTATATGGAGATATATCTCTCTTTCTTTCTTATGCCGCACGGATTATCTCATTTGATAGGGAGAATGTTTCGGCCTAACGCCCCTAGACTTCGTAGGCAATTCGACAGTTCGAACCAAACCCAAGCCGAAATTTAGATGCCCGCAGAATAGACGCCGCGGCATTTGATTCACCGACACTAGCCTTCGCACGTCAATTTGCTGAGGGCAGCTTCACCTCCTGTGTATTTTTTGAGTTTTTTAGGGGAGCACAAGTTCGCTCCAATAAACTTGTTTTTCCTTCAAGACAACTGCGTCATCTTTGGCTTGGTGAAGTTTGGTAGGTGTGGGTTAAATGCACCCTAAACCCTCTGCAAGTCGAGCAAGCAGGGCCAACTCGTACCTACCGCCTACAGCAAGCCCTCCCACCCGAGTTCGGCCCACTACCAAACAAACTGAAGAAGAAAGACGTCGCGACCGGCACCATGGCCTACCGAGCCAATTCCCCCGTCGTTCTGAAGCAGCCTTTTTAGTTTATACAACCTTTTAATTTAATTTATAATTTATTTTATAATTTGTTATATTTTAATTTCATAACTATAATTTAATTTATAATTTATAATTTACTAGCGGTAGTACCCGGCGGTGCCCGGGTGGGCCATTATATTAGTACAGCAATTGGTATTTGTTAGTCGCCATATTAGGCAACTTCATTGGGAAGTGGTACACACTCGGGAGCACCTGCCTGCTGTCAGTACATAGGCTCCTACTGCAGGCGCGTCGTGGTAATGTGAAACGACTGGTACTCGCGTTTTACTCCAACTCTCGCTAAACAAATTGCACCAAGATGGCGCGTTTGAGCGAGTGAGTCAGTGAGTGAAAAAGGTTTTATTGAGCCGGCGAAGTGGGAGTGGTTCCCCATTTCAGAAAACCCACAGCTCAAGGTTTCGAAAAGTGGATGGAAGAAGGAGGAGCTGGGTTTGCTTGCACACTTAATATAATATGAGGAAGGGCCAGGTTGCAACCGCAACTTGAATTCGGCAGGAGATTGGGCTGGGAACACATGATGGAGGCCGGCTGGGTGAGGGGTATTCTTCCTCGTAGGAAGTGCTATCTCAGAAGATATGAACGATGCTCATCGGTACAGTTTTATCATAAGTAACATGGGCTCCCTACGGGAGGCGCGAGGTTGCAGGAAGTCCCAGCAGATGCCGAGGGCTAACCTTTGCGCTTTTTACTGGTACATCTTCTCTTCTACATTTATGATAGATGACACCTGCTCCTACGGGAGACGCGTAGTTGCCGAAGGTGTCACAGATGGCGACCGCTAAGCGAACGCGAAAAAACTCAACTGAATTTTACGTCCAAAGGATGCAGAATAAAATATCTCGCTGGGCCTTCTTATACGCAAGTTAGGACAAAAACCTGAAAGTCGTTTTTGGGCAATTAAATGGGCAGCATATTAAAGAAAAAACGAATGGGAGATATGAACTGGCTGGGTGGTTATTTACGAAAGTGTAAAAACAGTGTTTTCCCGAAATCACGCTTGCCTCTATTGGGAGGGTGTCATTGAAAAATGTTGTATAATAGTGTTGAAATACGATAGTAAGTTGCCTATCTCAAAAAAACCAGTTCGATATCTCAGATGGCGGGTGGTGAGAAAAATTAATATGTGAAAACTATTTTACTGCTTTTCACTTTCTCCATGGTGGGATTTTTAAAATTTTAAGAATATTGACCTACAGCACCGTAATCA
>JABSTR010001268.1:0-90376 GCA_013339765.2 Haemaphysalis longicornis
CGCAGAGAGTCACGTGGTGCTTTGCCAATGCTACGACGCAGCTGCGGTAGAATGAAGGTCCAATTGCTGACGGCGGCGAAACTCGGCTCGACTAGGTTGGTAAAGCTTTGATTTAATTTCGCTAGGCTTAAAGTTCGCTCGCTCAACTCTCTGCGATGTACTACTTTGGAGCTGTAGTGGAGGTACGGGACCAGTCGCGGGGAAGTTCGCGGAAGCTGTGATGCTTGGCGAAGCGGACAGGCAGCTACCACTGTTTGTGGTAAACGGACTATGGCCCGCATTGTTGGCTAGAAACTTGGTGGAGGAATTTCAGTTAGTGGTCAGCAAGCCGGAATTCATTTTTTTTGCGTCATCTGCAGAACAGGCGGTGGCTCTTTCCCGAAACGTGTTTTCTGTAAGACGGCGCCTGCGGTTGGAGCAAACGCAGGGGCACTTCGTCCACTAATGAATGTTCTGAAATCCGTTGAATAAGATCTAATACATTGCTGATCAAATAAGAACAGTCTAGGCTACTGTCGAAACGGTAAATCCTTTCCCTCTCAAACAAAATCGCCGAGCGTGGGCCGCGAAGGAAAGAGAAAATCCGCGCTCAGCTCAAAAGGATGAGGTAGCACGTCGCGACCAGGCACTAGTACAAAACGTAAACTAGACACGCTTGTGTCGTTACAAAAGTGTGTGTGATTTGACTAAGCTGCAATATACATGCTGTTTTAATAAATGAATACGTTCGTTGAGCGCTAACTTTTTTCTAATGTTGCAGCTGCCAGCACTGACCGGCCTGAACAAGGTAGGTGGTATTGGTTCTAGTGTTTCGTGTTGGGAAGGAAAATGAGATAAGCTATGATTGAGAATAGTTACAAGATGGTCGTGAGAATTATCCGGCCAACTAACGCGCCACACAGAGTTTCGAAGTCGTCGCAGATACTGGTGCACAACGTTACGCGCAATTCTCGTTTCTGTCTTCTTTTGACTTAACAATATGCATGAGATGTTTTTGCAGCGGAGCTCGTATAAGCTGGGTTGTCAACGAAACTGTGGGTGTCGGTTCAAGTCGCGTCGGCACAGTTGATAACAAAGCAAATTTTATGCTGAATGTGCTGAAGCTCTCTATGTTATCTATGCCCCCTGACAAAAAAAACGTTCATCTGAAAGTGTATCCGAGTGCGACTCTCTCATCACGCCAAGTTTTATGTACTTGCCATGATTAGTTAGTTCACAATAGAGTTTTAAACCTAACAGGGTTCCGCCTATTGTCAATACGTGACTATGTACGAACGGAGCAGACATAGAAACAGGGCTGCAACTTTTGTCGCAGCTATACGACAATTATCCACAAAGACGACTCGGTCATTACGGCGAGATTCATTGGTGTTATTTAGATTGTTCTCAGTGAAGTTCTAAGCGTTACAAAATTTCACTATGGTCTTAATACGGACCATCTACAGAGGGATATGGCTACAGAAATAAGCTGTTAGCTTTGTCGTGTCAATACAATCTCAACCCTACATATATTACAATGAGCCGCTAAAATTACTCTACTCTATGTTGATTTTCATTTACTTGTCAAATTTAGTCCACAGAGAAGTTGTAATCGTTAAAAAAACTTTCTAATTCTGGCGGAAAACATATACAGTAATACCTCGTTAACTCCAAGTAGTAAAAACCTGGAAATATTTCGAGATACGCGGACTTTCGAGATGAGCAAAGTTGCGGGAATTGCCATGAAATATCGAGTTTTTGGTAATAAAGGCTCCACTACTTACCAGCTCTTCAACAACAGCTTCAAATCTTGCTTTTCATACAGGTTTGCAAGACAAAAAAAAAGACGTTCACCGGCAGGGTTTCTTGACGAAGTTAATATGCCTCTAGGCTCAGACCACGTTCGGGGAAAACATCGGCGTTGTGGTAGGCGCTGCTAAACGAGAAAAAAATCGAAGGACTTAGGCGCGGCAGCATCGCCGAATCTTGTGAAACGGTCACGGCGGCGAAATTTTCTTTCCACTCGCACTCAAGATTTCGAGATATCCCCCGTTTGGCCCAAAGATAGTTCAAAATAAAGGGCAACAAATACATGGGACGTATAGGAAATGGTTCGGTGCCGCGAAAAATTTCGACTTAACAATTTCTTGAGATATGCGAGTTCGAGTTAACCAGGTATTATTGTATAGTCCAATGTTTGTCGGCTTTAGTACAACTCCAGCCTTTTCAATGTCCATTAAGCTAACTAACGAGGAAGTGTACTGAACCATAAATTGCAAACTAACGCGTTTTGTATCGCACCCTTTTTGGACGGTGCCCCTGTCAACAAAACCATATAACACCCCTCTGGTTCACTGTGAACTGGATGGGCGTGGAATAATTTAACGTAGCTTTCCTTTACTAACAGGCATGTTTCTGTCGTTTTTACCTACCCAAACGTAATGTAGTCATACGACAGGTTTTTTTTTTGCAATTGTTGCGAGCAAACCTGGCCCAATATTTTGAATCATGGCTCCATAATTTACAAATTTGCATCGTTTCTCGATCATACTAGGCGAATACTACTGGGGCCTTTGTATACCTTTTGGTCCAAAAGTATGCCAAAGACGTAGTCAAAGCAGGTACTGCTGCATAGCTTTCCCGATTTCTCGGAAAAACAACTTGGAAGGCAGAAAAAGTGCGACACATGGAAACAATGTTAATGCGACAGAAAATACAAATTCCGTTTAAATGCAGCCGTACGGCTACACAAGAAAGCTATACTGCTTCCACAGAAGCTTCTCATTTGGAGCAAAATTAGTTGATCGATTGATTATAGGGCGTACCGCACCGAAACAACACCTGTGCTATAGGGCCAGCACCACCGCCCCAGACAGGCGGCTGTCCAGGGTTCGCATTTTGGACCAGGAGCAACTTTTCTTCAACTGCGAAGTTTCGGGAAAGCTGTATAGCGTTCTTTTGTAGCCGTACGGTTTCACTTCAGGTGGAAGTCAACTATTCCCTTCGCAAAAACTTACTCCAGCTTGGGACATTTCCCCTGAATTAGTGGAAAAATATCAAACTTGTCCAGTTTTTGAAGGTTTCCGACTAATGTTTTTCTATGATTAAATGTTACGAAATTTCCGGGAATCATGCCATTATACTTCAAGCGTTAGGTTAGAGGTATTTTGAAAAACATTGGGTACCTCTAGAACCCCATCGTCACAACGACGTAAGGTTTTTCAGTTATCGAAGGTTTAATGTAGTCCAAAATAAGCATGCAAGTATATGAGGAAGCATTAATACAACCATGAAGTTTGAAGTTGCCGATAGCAATATAATGTTAATGAAATAATAGAAATCGCTTACCAATCCATGTAACAGTGCTTGGGTGGCTGAAGTTTATTTTTATCCCACCGTCTCAGTCTCATGAGTCAAGGGCAATCTTTTATGTACCTTCCATATTCTCAGTGCTTAGATTGTCTTTAATTCTCACACGAACGACCAGAAATGTGTGCCCTGCACGTCTGTACGTGCGCTTGCACGTTGGTGGCGATCAGCCGTATTGGCAGTATTCGCATTGTAGCAGAAACTCAATCCTACCGTTCTAGTTAGCCAATTTTCCAATCCCGTGATGCGAGGCATAGCGAAGAACGCTATGACAATGGCGCTTATTATGCCTTGCTCCCACGTGATGCAGATTTTCTTGCTGCAGCAAGTTATAAGGTTGAAAATACTGGCTATCAACTAACAATGCTGGCTTCCCTATAATGCAGCTCTTTAAACTTAGCAAATAGTGCCCACGTTTCCGGCTCAAATGGCTAAAAAGAGAACATTCCTCTGGTGGCTATGCCATAGGTGAGTCGTGTCCCACTTTCTAAAGGACTTTGAAGTACGTGTGGTGTGGAAGTGGACTTGTCAGATACTAACAAAAATATTAAGGTGCTGTGAAAGGTCAAAGCTAAATACAATGAGCGTGGCTCCCTCACTGAAAAGGGTTTCTGAATCGTAGAACGCAGAGGGGAGGGTCTATAGCATCCCCCTGTCGTGCCAAACAGGCTACTTTAAGCAAACCAGTAGGTGCATCATGTTAGGAGGAGGAGGAATAAACGTCATTATAAAGCAGTTAGTCATGGGGAAGAGTCCTCTGTCCAGGACGCCTTGAGTCCGTCCGGCTTCTTTGGCTGTCTTCACCAGCCAAACCTGGTCGTCAGGGTCCGACCTGGACAGTGCCGTCTCCCCAGTGCTCAGATGAGAAGAAGGGAGGAGGATAGTGGAGGGTTCGCGTCCCACCACCACTTCATATGGTAGAGGGCGCCCTGACCCTCGTGAGGAATGAGGAATAGAGGCTGGGGGCCTGAATTTGCCTTGTAGTGGGGGTGGGAAATGTGTTCGTTTGGATGCCTCAGAAGGTGGCGTTCTTGTTCCTTAGTGAGGCGTTTGTGCGCAGGGGGGTGTAGTGTTCTAGCTCTAGATTGTAATATTGGGAGATTTCGTGGAAAGCAGCATGGGACAGACCAGCCACTGCTCGCCGAACTCCTGGCTTGCCCGGTGGGACAACTCTCGGGAACGCAGGTGGGCAGCTTCGTTTCCACACACGGCCAAATGGCCAAATGGCTAGAGCCCAAGTAATCCTTACGGGGTGTCGGGGAGGATGCTGTAGAAGTCTTTTAGATGCGACGGCTCGGGTATGTCCCTCCAGCGTCGTTGTCGCGGCGTTGTCCCCATGCTCACTGCACATGCGCAACTCTCCTCCGTTCTTCTCTCCGACAGCTGTGCCAACACTCTCACTCCGTCTCATTATCATAACAACATTTGCGCGTGCGCGATTCGCTGTTCTGGGTGCGCGCATTTGGGCGCACTCTCACTTCATCTCATTATCATAACAACAGCTGCACGTGTGCGCTTCGCTGCTCTGGTGAGCGCATGTGTGCGCATGCGCGCGACTCTCCCCCCGGTCAAAAGCGGGAATATAAGCGGGGGAGCGCACGGCACCGGATCAGTCCAGCGCTCGCTCTCGCACTTGACTTGACTTTGCTTGACGATACCTCCGTGCAAGATCTTCCGATGAAGACGTGATGGAAGCGACAGTCCCTTCAGCGAGTGGACTGACGCAATCCATACCAGCGTCAGCTCAAACGCTCCCCCCTGATGCGTCGCATCACATCAGGGTTCCCTCGCGGGAAGATGGGCATAATTTTTCTGGCAGGTCGTGATATGAAACGGCTGGAGAAGGCTCTACGTGGTTGTTGGCTGTCTGTGATGATTATTTCGCCAAAGGTTTGTGCAATGGCGAGGGTGGTAGCTGCTTCTTCCGTTTGTCAGGAGTGGCTGGTGAGAATTGAACTACATGTTAGGAGGACTGGGTAGTAGAAACCACAGCGGTCATAGCTGTTCGGTCGGCATACGAAGCGGCGTCTGTATAGACCTTGATAGTTTTGGCCGTATTGGTAAAGGATCGTTTGAGCTGAGGCTTCTCTGCAAGCCTAGTGGTGTGCCGGATGCGTGTTGCGTGGGAGTGTGGCCATATCCATGAACTTCGGAATCTCATAGGGAAGCTGAGTCGCATCGCCGTTGGGGTGTTGCAGAGGAGAGCGCAGGCCCACTTGGGGCAGAATGGCTCCACCAGTAGGGGCACATCTGAGACGTCATAGTTTCCTTAAATGGTAGGATTCGAGTATTTCTTCTAAGGTATTGGGAACTCCCAACCACAAGGGTTTCTACGTTGAGGTGGTAATAGGTAGTAACCATGCTAGTTATTATACCTTGCGTATCCGGGCTTCCGGGCATATCCACATTGTCCTTTTCGGTCTAGGAGAGTACGGCGCAGGGGAAGGAGTAAGTGACCCTAAATACTACAAAAGGCTTGAGCAAGCTGAGTAAATCTCCTCTGGCATTCTCCTTTGTGGTGGGCTTAAGTCTGCTCAACAGTTGGATGTTGGAGCTATCTGCTTCGAAAAGCATGCCCAAAAATCTCACTTATAGACTCGGGTCAATTGCATGACCATTCATATGGGGAGACGGTTGGCGACCCGGAAAGGAGGTTTTTTTGGTGAAACGATCACAAGCTCCGATTTCTGCGGCGCGCAAACTAGACCGTACTGCCACGCGTACCAGTTGACAATAATTAACCGCCTGTAGAAAGTTATTCTCCGAGTCCCTTACTGACCCATGAGAGGCCTATATGGCAATATCCATCCGCGTATAATCCTATGGCATAAGTCTGGTATGGCAGCCTGGAGTGGACGCCGCGTAATGAGGGCTGTGTTAAACACAGCAAGAAGGACAGGATGACACCCCGTGGTGTACTCTTGTAGCAGAGGGAAAGTCGATCTAATTTTAGATCACCCATTTTGAGAATAGCTTTACGGCTTTCAAGGAAGTCGCAAGCGCAAGGGCAGGTACGTTGCCCGCAGTTTAGTCCGTTTATGGCTGTATGGTAGACATTATAAAATGCCCCTTTTAACAAAGAGACAGGGTGGAATTTAGGTGTTCCCGTGAGGCTTTAGGCGTGACATCTTTAACCTAAAGGAAGATGTCCCGGGTACAGAGATCATTGCAAAAACCCGTACGTGGTATGAGGAACATGTTGCTGTTCGAGGCAGTACATGCAGATAGTAAGACGCAGCCGGGAATCATGAATTCGTATAGGAGGCTGACCAGCTCATTCTCCATTCCCGTCGGTGGGGGTGCACAGCGGATTTCTTCAGACGCCCTTTCCTGTCACGTTGTTCTCGCGAATAGGGTGGCCTTCGAGTTTCTATGAGTAGTGCACTATCTTTCGCGAATAATCTATTTCATAGTGAAATTGCAGTAAGAGCAACTGGGAGGAAAACTTCGCGTTGTTTTTAAAAATGCGTTTTTTTCTGTTTCCTTTTCAAGTTCCTATTAACGTGGTTCCCCGTTTTTTTTTTTTAAATCGTGTCGAAGTTCTCGGGTTGGTTTCATTTCATCTTTAGTTTCGTAATGGGTAGTCTTCGCTAATGCAATATTTTTAGTAAACTGGTAGTTGCTCGAGTTGTGGCACTTTAAACGTACCACATGCCACAAAGCCTAAAGCGCTCACTTGGAAATATCTGTAGTGTTTTTATTTCATTGTTGGATGTACTATGCAAGTAATGAGCCATTGAGCAAACATCATGGTCAATGGCCTGTCAGTCCATCTATTTATCAGAAACTGTTGCAACTGGGCTTCGGGAACCAGGAAACGGAACGTAGCTATTTTTTTAGCATAGGGGGTAGCTCGGCGCGACGAACTGGTTGTAGTTCCTTCTATATTCTTAGCCGTGGGATCGTACCAGGGCATGTTCCTTAAAATATTAACCACACATTATTTTGAGCGTCATTTATTGTTCCTTTCAACCTAATCGTTATAAACGCTATCACCCCAGAATATGCAAAACTACTGTTTCGTTGATACTTATTTTGCGTAAATTGAATTGAATTGAATTGCGTTTTATATACAAGGCGTGAACATGAAACGTGAATGGGTACATGGGAACTGGGAGGTCCCAAAGTAAGAATCGCAGGTGGGGCCTGCCATGATAATTGTAAAATAAAAAATGAAAAATATCAAGCAACACTAGAATACTGTGTCAGCAAATAAAGACTGAGCATAAAACAAAGAACGATGAATACAAAAACCAAACAAAAACATACTACACTAAGAAGCAAAAGCACTAAAAACAACAATGAATACAACACGAATATATTCACAAATTGGGATATGAATACCACATTAACAAAACCACAGAATACTGCAGTTACAATTCAGTCAAACAGAAGTTCCTAACAAAAACGTTTTTGTTAGTGAATTACGCGTAGTGAATTACAAGAAAAAAAGCTTTGCAGCGATAAATACGTTTAGAAGCATCGAAGAAAGTGCTAGGACGGTGACGGCAATCTGCAACTCGCAGGTTCATCGATCCATGGTCGTATGAAGTGGAATTTGAAGCATGAGCTTCTTGTTTCAAGTTGTTTGGCGAAAAAGACAGATTTAGGAAAAAAGAACTTTCAACAACAACCAATAAAGAAGAGTAAAGCAATCGGTGATGATCGTGCGTAAAATCAGCGAGTCCAGCGGACCGGAGGTTCGTCTGCTGCGGAGGTTCGCCTCTGCGCACCTGCGCACTTATGCGTGCACTTTTATTAAAAATTGCTGGTTTGCGTCGCCATTGCGAATACTTGGTGAAGCGCTAGCTTGCCTTTTTCTTGCGCGGCTCAGTGACAAAATGCACCCAGCTTCAGAAGCGCGGATTCGGATTTGTGATTCCGAAAGTAGGGGCTGTAAACCAGTGGTTGGGTGAACTGAGTGGCCGTTCTGTTTTCTTGTTTGCTCTCACTGTATTTAATTACGCTCTTGCATCATATATCCCCAGTTCTCCCTTTAGACTACAATAGAGGGGGGGGAGGGGGGCAACGTTTTGAGGTGTTGGGCCGATTTGCATGAAGCCGACACCGTGGAGGGCTGGACGGCAAATCGGGTTGGAAAGAGAGGGGGGCTTGTAAGGCAAAGAGAAGAAATTAGGGAATTGCCAATAATATTTGACAACTTGCAATAACATGGGAAACTGTAAAGACGCGGGACAATGCAGCTGCAAGATATCAATTTTCTGTTCTTGTCTTGCTGTCTAACCTCATTTGAGGTCAACCTGGCGTGTCGGCGTTCAGATTGTTAGTGCCAGGGGGAAGAGTGCGGGTTCTGACGACGTTGTGGGGGCCGCATAATAAAGCCCTGTGGGCCTGCGGGCAATAGGTTGCCGACCCATGCACTAGAAGATAACGAACACGGTCAGTGACGATCGGATGTAAATACTTTGGCCGTGCACCGTGTATATGCGGTTGTGTTATGTGAACATAGAAGTACATATCTCTCCAGGCAGCGAAAATGTGATTTGGTGCTTGTTTCGCGTCCTTTAAATGTGGCTAATTTGTTTATGTGACGCTACAGCCTCACGCACTTACTCGCTAGTATACATGTATTCTGCCGTTCATAGATCGTGCGGCGTAAAATCCTAAGCAAGAATACTTTAGTTTGCGAAAATATAAAACAAAATTTCCACTCCTTCTCAAGGCGGTGCCAGACCAGCAGTGTCAGCTGCGTCGGCTGCGCTAGCACCGCTAGCGAGCTCCAGCTGAAGCAACCTCTTGCATTTACTTCAGGGTATGAGAAAGCAACGCTCTGTGTTTTTGCTACCTCTGAATTTTCCTATGTTGACCGTACGCAAGATGAAAGAACTATAATTATCGCGAGGAAGTTAGACCACACGCCCTGGCCGTACTGACCCATGTCGCGACAATCGCGACAGCTAACTTGAAAGAAAGCCGATAAAAATGGGTTGTTGTATCGGATATTATTTTTTAGCGTCTGCAACTACTTTACGAACTATTTCATTCGGTGGACAGTCATTTAAACGCACCACAACGCGATTAAACGAGCTATAACCAACTTTCGCTCTGGGGTGTAATTGAAAACACATGGAGAGCGGCGAGGGGCATCTGCTTTTGGAGTATCAGACACGAGGGGGCGCAACATGTCACCGAAACTCCAGCGCAGGAGCCCTGTATACTATTTCGTTGTTATCTACTTAAACATGAAATGCAAATAAAACTCAGCGTAATGCTATAGCTGTTTCAAAAGTACAGACGACTGATTTTCGGGGATTCTATGTCCTCTAGCTCACACGAAAGCCAGCGTTTTATGTACTGGGCTAACCGCAAGGAGTTTTTGAAGAAACAAGCGGAAATAATTTCGATTTTGCGCTAAAATTTTGGAAATATGAAAGGTGGCACGATGTGTCTGAACGTTACACTATTCTACGTGTTCGAAAAACCCAGTCGGATTTAACGCGTGATTCAAAAACCACATAAAGAAATAGGAAAGGTTGCACATTATTCCTGTTTTAGCCTGGAACACGCTTTGAAATACCTCTTTTGTTCTCACGTGCAGTTAAAAGTATGTCGCCGCACGGCTCACTCCCATGGGTGCCAGCATTCATTTCGCAGTCATCCACACCTCTTTACTGACCCTACCTGTCCAGCCTGCGGGGCACTCGACAATCACTACCATTCCCTCTGCGAATGCCCCACAGACCCGTATCTCCCCGTTCCCTCCCCTCACCACTGGGAGCAGATGTTGCGTGACCCGGGGGAGTAACGTCAAGTCCTGACCACCTCCCGGGCCCTGGCGGTCGCGGCGGCCCTGTGGGCCTCCTCCACCCCCAACACCTGATCCCGATGGACAAAAAAACGTATTCCTTCATTCCTTCCTTCCTTTTGCCGGGCGACGTCTGGCTGGTAGATCTAAAATTTCCTATTTCAAATATCTGAGAGGCTATCAGCAAAACCGTTTCGAGTTTAGGGGTTTATAGTTATGGTCTTTCAGTTGGGATGAATAAAATATAGTCGAAAAAAATTCATTGTCTGTCCCTTTACGGTAATCAGTAATGTTTACGTAGAGTCTGGACAACAAAAGACTAGCAGCCGTTTCCTATATTTATGCTCACGCATATACTACCACCAATTTAAAGCCGAGGAAAAGTCTTTAACGTGGACACCTGCACTATTACCTACAACTTCGCTATCACTACCACTTCAATTACATATAAAGATAATTGAAAGTCGGCGTGATGATTGAGTCGTCCTAGCGGCTAATTTCAGAATGATTTTTTCAACATACGTACATTGAATCTAGAGGTACAGACCATTGACCAGAAAATGGGGATTCGCCGTCAAATATGTCGACGCGATTTTTGTAGACGCACCCAGCTTTGTTGAGAACCAAGCGTGTAAGCGCTTCGGTGTAAAAAAAAGAACTGTGGTGGGGAGGAGAATTGGGCTCTGGCATGCGTAGTCATAGGCGAGTGCCTGAACCACTACTGTACACTTGAGCCACAGCAAAAAAACTGACTTTCCTACGGACATTTCGGTCTTCTTACATCCGTTCAATGCGAACCGGGCATTGTCTTCCTGTGGGCGTTGCTTTTGCCTTACAATCGCGCATGTATCCTGCTGATATCATGAGGCTAACCACAATACTGCTTCATAGCATCTTAGCACGGTGTTCCCAATATCGTATACCCTGCTGGCGCACTCACTCAAGGAAATTCGCGAACGAGGCTGACAGCTGCCGTGAGTGGCAGGATGGGGAACAAAATGAGGGAATGCGTGGTCCTTGTGCCTACTCAACTGACAACGCGGCTTTCGAAAAGGCTTAAGTCCGGTTACATGCCTTAAAGGGACCCTGAAGCACTTTCGATAAGCTGCTTTTCATTCTTTTCTTCGTGTGTGGAAGCATTGCGAAAGCTATAGTTCCGCCAGCACGAAGCGGCACTGCGTGATTTGCTCGGCGCACCAGATACGCCTTCCATATCTGCTTTGTTTTCCTGGCTTCTTTTTTAAGTTGCTATCGAAAAGCGCTCATTGCTGCAACTGAAGGAAAACCGGCCAACAGCCGCTACAAGGCCTTAGTGACGTAATTCGAGCCGTCAAAGAACGTGCAAGACCGGAAGAGAGAGAGAAAAAATCTTCTGAGCGAGTGTACAAAGTTATCTAATGCATATATAGGGGTAATTTTCGGCTGACGATACTTTGGCGACCCCATAATCTAAGTACCAGGTGTGTTGGGTGCCTACAGTCTGCAAGCATTTAAAATATTAAAAACTTGAAAAAAGTGTTTCAGCGTCACTTTAAAACAAAACGCAATGAGGGTTTCCCAGGCGATACTATACTCGTACATCGCTCATGCCAAACTACTCATACTAGCTACCGTAGTAAGATTCCTAGCTCATCGTGAGAAGTCCCTGGTGTCACTGGGAAATAGCCAAGTACCCACTCAAGCGGATATTGCACAATGATAATAACAGCTGCCCTCAGAAGCCTCACGCCCAACTCTCGTATTCCCAATGGCACAAGGCGGTTGTATTCAAAACGCGTAAGCGATCCTACATGTCTAGAGTAAATTTACAAACGTTTCTTGTTATCCATACTTCATGTCTCGTTTCTTCTTTATTCCATCATGCAAAAGACAGATTATTCAAATACAACAAACCTGGGCACAATTGCCCCGTTGAGCTTCACAGAAACGGATAACCAGAAGACTTCATTCGTTAACTTGTACAGTATGAAACATTCTTGGGCATGATCTTTAAACACGTGATAACATACCTTTAAGCGTGAGTGCCTTCCAGTCCCCGCAGTCAGACGGACAGACGAACAGTTTATTGGTTTGGGTTTCCCAGGTAAATCTGTCTGGCTTAGAGCTCACCACGTTTAGAAAAACCCAGGCGCCGCAAAATATTTCTCAAAGGGCAGTGGGGCACTGCCGAATAAAACAAATCATAAAAATGAAAACATTATGATCTTCAGCATGCCCGTCATGATCGTTTAAACGCTGTTTTGAAACTAGCTACCAAATCTCGTACTTTTTTGCTAAACTTCTTATTTCAGTCACCTCAACGTCACCATCAACATGTTTTTGTCCTGGGCTTCCTGCTCCCTTCAAGGGTCAAGATGTTCCTTCACTACTTTTGTACAGGTCGCGTAAAAAAAAAGCGCAAATCTTGTTTGAGACGCCACTAATGAACACAGATAAACTACCATCATCTCAGTGGGGCACAAACTGACCCTGACATCATCTAAGGCAGACAGCAGCTGCTACGCCGAATTCTGCAAGCAGTGATGCATCCGCGAGTGTAGGCATGTCCTGGTGATTTACTTTCGCTCTTTTTTTCTCGTGTCAGGCGTTTTCGCGGGTAGCAGCTGCTATGAGATGGAGCCTCAGTCGCACGAAGTGCTGCACATCACTCTCAAAAGTCGATATAGCGGCCTATCTTTGCGTGCGGTTTCAAGTATTGTTTCCGCTTTCCTTTTTTGCAACCAAATAAATGTTCCAAGCTGATGGGTGATCACAGTTTGTATTAAAAGGGCGGTTCAGGAGATTACGTAGTTTCCAGCCTCCTGCAGTTGTTCATTCGTCGAACTACCATTACGTATAATTGACTCAAGTGGTACTACTGATCCTGTCTGCTGCCCTTTCCCTAGTAGTTGAGTGGCAAAGAAATGGCGTCGGATAAATTGTAAATTTGTGAAGCGTAAGCGCCATTCCCATTTTGCACTAATTATTTCGAAGTTGTTTTTGCATACTTTTGGTGGCAGTTGTTTTATTACGCATCATGAAAAGTAGTGCCCGTATACTCCACCAACGAATATAGACAGCACATTGCCTAAGTGCCTACGCCCTCACGTGCGAGTTATCTGAGGTAGGCATACTGAATTTCAGTCCGTTGTTTATGCCGCCAAAACTACTTTCTGACAGCGTTTTCGTGTCTATTTTGTATGACTTCGTCATAGTAATGGAGATGGTACCTATTCTGTTAACAGAAAATCAACTACGACCACCCTAACAACCACACGCAAACCACCCCCCTCCAAGACGAAGCCTCCAAGCGCCACCTCGGGTGCAAGAACAACCGCGACCACCACCCGAACTACTACAACTACAACTACAACTACAACGACAACTACAACTACAACTACAACTACAACAACTACAACTACGACTACAACTACAACTACGACTACGACTACGACTACGACTACAACAACTACGACGACAACTACAACTACGACTACGACTACAACGACTACATGTGAGTACCGGAATTGACACTCTGTACGTCGCGGGGCCAACAGCTCTAAATAGCTGTGAATTGGGTTGTGCCCTTGAAAATTATTATTTACTTGCACTCGTATTGAAAGGGTAATTTTGCAGAAATGATTCCATATGTATGTGTTACTAAAAAGTGTAGTCACTTCATTAATTGTGTTTCGAACGTTGCGGACAATGCCCCAACTGGATGGAAGTTATTTCTTCAGTACCTCTCAGGCACACGCACCAAAGTTCAGCATTTTTTGTATGTTTATTGCACTGCCTTATCGGCACGGCTGTGGGCACACAATGTGAATCACGCCTGCCTTTGCGATGGCTCAGTTTCCTGCAAGCGGTAGGCGGTCTGCACACCGTTGTCGGCGCGTTAGGGGACCCCTCTGTTATGAATGGGCCAAGGACCACGCAGGCAGAGAGACGAACACTGGTTACACGTCGAGGACTATATTCACACGATGGAGGACAAGCACCGGACAGTAGATGGTCGGGACGTAATAGACAGGATGGTCTTGGGTCACACGGACGCACAGCCAGCAGTTTAGAAGGTACACAAAACAGTCTCGCAGTTTGGAAGGTCCGAGAGCAATGCCCAATAAGCAAGGTCCAGCTGACGTTCAGGTGTGACACGTTCTAGCCGCTCCAACAGCAGGAGCGCCAGCGCCAAAACGCCAGACCATGAACGTCAGCAGTCGGCGCACCAGCACCTCAATAACGGCGCCAGACGCGCTGTCAAGCCTTGGCGGAGGGTAGCGACGGTCCTGCTCAAGGCGTGCCCGTGCACCAGGCGTCTCACGGGGTAGTTTCCACGAAAACCGCGCCCTGTTCCGTCGCTTGGCTTCCAGCCGTTCGCGTTCCAGCTTCGCGCATCACTCACGCGCCACCCCTCTCCTTGTTCATCATCGCTGTCGTTCGGCTGGCTGGCTCACTTGCGCCGACAATCACTCACGTGGCAATTCATCACATCAGCCCCACCTTAAGGAAGTTGTTAGGGGAGCAAACAACCATTCTACAAGTCACGGCCATGGGTCACGGTCACAGCGCGCTCGCGCACAGCATGCAGTCAGAAATATTCAGTTGCGCGATGGCTTCTCGCTGCTGTTTCACACGCATAGAGTATGAAAGCGGATGCCCGGTTGGTAATCTAACTGTCGAAGTCACTTGCTTGCTATTTACCTTTTCGTTGAGCGTACATGCAGCGGCAACGTTTACGGCGGTCATTCTCCGTCTGCAGATGTGACATGAGCGCACAAACCGTTTAACATCGCCTTGCATATTCGGCCAGTAAAAGTCCTCTAGAAATCTCTGGGCAGTCTTGCGAAAGCCCGCATGAAGAGGAGTGACGCTCTGATGTGCGGCTCGGAGAATTGACTCCCTGAAAATCTTCGGCACTACTATCTGTTTCAACGTATTCCCAGTCGCAAATTGGCACTGTCTATATAAGATTGCCTGGCTTTCGAGGAAAGTGTAGCGGTGACTTCGAGCGGAGCAAGACTCCCTCCCTACTTTTCGGTAACAAGACCTCAAAGTGTGGTCTTTGCGCCACTCTTGGGGCCGTCTAACGCGGTTCAACTTAGTGCAAGAGGACGGTGGCCCGTTGACGGCTCTCCTTGGAGGCTCATAGATGGCGCATGCGATCACTTTGTCTCCTGATCCGCTTGGACAATTGTCAGAACTGTGACCTGGCCTGCTACACTTAGAGCAGTTTCCACGCTTTTTGATCACAGTGTGACAGTCTCATGCGCGGTGTCCAAAACTATCGCATACGAAACACTTCTGTGTGGCCTTTCCCAGTGTTTTGGCTGCACCCGTTGTAACATCCGGCGCGTCAGTTGGAGCCTTCCCCAAGTTCGCAAGGTTTTGCGCCTCCAGGAAATGGTCCGTGACGTCTGCGAAGGCATCCAGGGTGGCACACTCGCATTCCTTCAAGAAGACGACGAGTCTCTGGTGGCAACAACAGTAGCATTGCTCCGAGATTAACAAATCGCGGAGACCTCCGTAAGCTTCGGGAATGTTCGCCATTTCCACCCAATGGTCGAAGTAGCTCGATAGCCTCGCCGCAGACTGCCTTCCCGTCTCGCCATCTTCATCACGGGCTTTCCCAAACTTCTCCTGGTACTCCGTTACCGCGAATCTGAACCGCTGGAGCAACGCTTCTCTTGACCTTGCTGTAGTCAAGCGAATCCTCTGCAGTCATGCAGCCAATCACGGTCAGTGCTTCCCCAGACAAGCACACACTGAGGCTGACGGCCCATTTTTCCTGCGGCCACCCCGGCCCTGTTGCCATGCGCTCGAAGCGCTGCAAGTACGCGTGAATATCGTCGCGTCCTTCATCAAACAGGCAGAGGACCTTCTGGGGATTCACGACGGGCACATTTCGGTTGGTTTCGTTCCCGGCAGTAATTCCGGTGGTGTTTTGCCAGCCTTCTCGAAGACAAATCTTCAACTTCAGGATTCGCATTTCCCTCTTGGCAGCTTCCTTCGCTATTTCGGCAGCTTCGCGCCGTCCCTCCCTTTCCCGTTCTGCAACTTCACGGAGTGCCTCTCTCTCGGTTGCCCTCTCTGCACGCTGCTCTGCCTGCTGAGTGTCGATCCACTGGCGAAGTTCCGGTCCTGAGAGACACAGCTGCGTCCAAATCGCTTAGTTTCTCCAAATCAATAATGGAGTGTTTTCACAGCACTCAACTTCTTCCTGCAGATGTCAAAGGAGAGATCCTTACAGGCCCGCTACGTTTTTTATGAATGGGCCAAGGACCACGCAGGCAGAGAGACGAACACTGGTTAACACGTCGAAGACTATATTCAACAGGATGGAGGACAAGCACAGGACAGTAGATGATGGGACGTTATATACAGGACAGGCTTGGGTCACACAATGTACAGCCAAAAGTTAGAAGGTACACAAAACATTCTGGCAGTTCGGAAGGTCCGAGAGCAATGCCTAATAAGCAAGTCAGCTCACGCTCAGTCACTACGCGTTTCTAGCCGCTCCAACAGCAGGAACAGCAGCACCCAACAGCCAGACCGGAACATCAGCAGTCGGCGCACCAGCACCTCAATGACGGCGCCCAGACGCGCTGTCGAGCCTTGGCGAAGGGTAGCGACAGTCCTGCTCACTTCAATCGGTGGCTTCCCGTGGTCATCGTCTCAGGCTCACAGAGTCTTCACGGGTTTTGTAGCACACTTTTTCCCCAGTCGCCGTACCTTTCGCCCTTGTCTCCGTCGCTTGGCTTCTAGCCGTTCGCAGTTGGTACTCCAGCATAGTTTACCGAAACTATCGCGCGCTCAAGAAATTCGATCCGAGAGTTGTCATCGGCTGACTACGGCGCACAAGTTGCATCGAGCAGAATTTTTGGCGGCGGCCTGCCTTCATCCAGTTTTTAAGTGCTGAAATAGCGGGTTCCTAACCCTTGAGAAAAGGCAGCAGTTTCGCAAAAGGTGCTCCTGCGATTGCTTAAAAATTGATGCCGGAGTCAGTGCAGTTCTGGCAAACTACCCGGAGGGTCGCATAGAATGAACCGCAGCATGTAGCGCACAAGCTTTTCCCGGTGTAGTTTTACAAGGCGCGATTTCGTGTCTTTAAAGGGACCCTGCAACACTTTCGGTAAGCTTTTTGCACTGTTTCTTCGAGCCTAAAACCACTGCTAAAGCTATAGTTATCGCAAGCACGGAGCGCACTGCGTTATTTGCTCGTAGGACCAGATGCGCCTTCCATTTCTTCTTTTTTGAGTGGCTTTTTTAAGTTGCTATCGAAAACTATTGCTGCAACTGAAGAAAACCAGCCAACAGCCGCTACCTGGCCGACGTAAGCCCGTCGAAGAACCTCAAGATCGGGTAAAGAGAAAAATGTTTTGAGGGAGTTTACAAGCTGATGGGATAGGCCATTTTCGCCGAGGTACTTTCCGACAGCGTAATCTAGTACTGGGTGTGTTGGGTGACTACGTTCTGCAAGCATATACGATTTCAATAAAAGTTGAAGAAAGTGTTGCGGGTCCCTTTAAGGGAGTCGCCAAAGCATGGTATTGGGATTGTCTGTCTCCTGCAACAGCGGTAGCTTTCCACAAAACATCCTGTACTTTATCTCCATGTTAACAGCAGTGTAAAGTTTCACCCGTTTTCCAATTGGAGCGGGTTCTCGAACGTAGCACAAATCACGACCGCATGTATAAAACACTGAAGTTAGGAAGACCAAGTTCCCTGCATCGTTCCTGTGGGAATGTTGCACATTCCCTAAGAAGGTCAGTGCGGTGGTAATTAGAGATGACGTTAATATCAGGTAGATCAGTCTGCGGAAGAAGCAGGTAGTTGGGAGGATTCAGTAATTTCTCTGAGTCGTTTAGCATGGGATGAAGCCCATCCGGCTCATTATTGTAAACGAGAGACCTATTAGTGTGCACCTTAATGTCGGCGGAGATTTTCTTGCGAATGGTGGCAATATGGTGTTCTAAGCGCCCACACGCCGATCCGTTGCTGAGAGCGGCAAAAAGTGTGCCTGACAATACTATAAGGACCCTATAAGGGCACTATAACGATACTATAACGGCAACCGTTGCACTGTTGGTTACCATTCGCCAGCAAAATCAAGTTCATGGTGGCTCAACCAGTCCTGTGGCGCAGCCGTGGCATCCTGGAGAAGCGCACTTCATTGCTGAAAAGCTGCGCTAACGCAATGGTATCATTGAGCTTGTCGCTTGTCAAGCCCTGTATGGCCGCGTAGAGACCCTGGAGCTCGATCTACCGGTTCAGTACCAGCTCAAGCGAAGCGCAACCATCAAGCCGAGGGAGTCGGTGAACTACTTTGGTTTTCGAGGTGGTGTAGCAACACAATGGCGGCTGATGCCACAGCCATGACGCGCATCGTCCGAGGGCAAGGCTTCTGGGTTGAAGCAGTGCGAAGGCGACCAAGGCGTGGGGCACCTCGTAAGCGCATGCGCCTTCAAACGCACGTTGGCGGCTGCCTTATTCAGGGATTAACTTGCAACAGCGTGTATACAAACGAATATGAGGGAGGCGGCTGGCAGCAGACGTCCGCAATAGGAAGATAGCCATTTATGGCTGTCTATATAGTATGTCTTCCTCCTGTTCTTATCGAGCCCACGGCGCATACTTTTTAACAGCGAAGCTGTTGAGCAAATTGTTTTGTGCGGTGTCCGCAGTTAAAAATACCAGGCAAATTCCGCGCGCTCGTGCACACATACCACGCGCACGCGTTCAAGCTAAGCATACCCACTTAGGGAGTGAAACATGGTTAAGTAGCGCGTATTGACGGGAAAACCATGAAGAGACCACACACGACTAGCGCCGTGTGGTCTCGTCATTGTTCTCCCGTCCTACCGCGCTAATTTACAAATATTCATTTCCTTGACAATGTGAACCATTGTTCACCTCGTCTACTAAGAAAGCTAAAATATATAACTTAACAAAAAGAATTCAAAGAATGCCAATTGTCAAAGAACTTGTGTTTGCTGCACACCGTTTAGCACCTCTTTTGCGTCCTCATTATATTCCTGCGCCAATTACAAACGGTCATAAATGCTTCCCACCCATCTGTAAAGGTTCGCAAGCGCCCGTGAACTGCTTAAACATGACACCTTAACCTTCCGGCGTTGCTTAAAGTCTTCGATGTGATTCTTGAGGCAGGTAACGGATATTGAAAGAGCAACACAAGTTTCCCATTGCACCAGTAAGTAGCGTTAGAGTTGGGGTGGTTTGAGTGACACTGGCTCTTCTTCCTTTCAAGAGAATTTCACATCGTAAGGTTCATTAACTATAAAACGGTGAAGTGTCCCTTTAATGAGCCAAAGTTTTATTTTCAGTGGCTTTGTTGCAACAGCGGTTTAATCCACGCCATTTTGATCTTGATTATTTATCGGGTGGCTAAAGTCTACTTGATTTGTTGTAGGATCAGGAGAAAAACTTTGTGCATCTTTCGCGACCGCTCCGCTAGCTTCCGTAATGACGCCACCCTAAGAAGGTCAGTGTCAAACCAAATCAAATCCTCATTTGCACATAATTACATATGCTCGCGAGGCGAGGTCAAAGGATATCCAGTGTCTTCTTGCGGGGCCAATGCATCGCGTGCCATGCCGATTCACGCCATATTAGACTTCCCGGTTTTGCTCCCAGCTGCGGTTCACATCAACGTATTACTGGCTCGTTAAGCGCCCACAGGGTATACAGGGTTCAAATGCAAGCAAAAAAAATCTGATGAATTTTTTCTTACAGACAGCTTGGTTTCAAGCCGACATCACCAAATCACGGGGCAATGACGTTACCATTCGCAGAAAATCGAAATTTCCAGTGGAACCCAATCCTGATAAAAATTAGGACAGGACGGCCGCTTCCTAAAATTTATTTAGGAGAAATTACAAGTGCGAAAAAGTTAAAACGACTTACAGGACACGCCGCAGTGGATCAGCAGCTAACGTGTTTCGCTGCTAAGCCCTGTAGGATGTGGGTTCGATCCCGGTCGCGGCAACCATCAAGCCGAGGGGCGTCTTTTCTGATGGAGGAGAAAATCGAAAATGGCCTTGCGTTGACGTTTCGGCGCGCATTAAAGATTCTGGGTTGAAGCAGTGCGGGCGACCAAGGCGTGGGGCACGCAATCGTAAGCGCAGCGCCTCCACTTTGGCGCGCCCATGTAGTTTCAGAGCATTAATCCCCGCAATGAAAACATAAGAGTGCTCGCGTTCCCCGTCAGTGCTAAGCTCTAAATGCCCTAAATGGAAGTAGCTAGTATTTCGCTATAAAGTTTCCTTACGACCAACAGTAGTTATAAAGGCGCTGAGAGAAAATACGCATATCATCATCACCAACAACAGCCACAGGGGAAGGGTAATTCTTGTTTGTACAATCGCCCTGTTCCTTTTATGATACACTTGTGCACAAAAATTATGTTACGCCCTGAAATGCATTGCAACAAATACTTAGAGAGGAAACATGGTAAATGTAGCGAACAGTCATTGCGCCAAATGTAAAAATCAAGTGTGTGTATGACCCTTCGTGTTCTGGCTTTTTCTTTGTCTAAGCCATTGGGAAGCCATTATGTGACATTTTGTGACGGAGTGCATGTGGATGTTTTTGCAGACCGGCCGAGCAATCCCAAATACGTCAAAAAGAGTAAGTATCAGCTATTAAAAATTGGGACTAGTACCACACAAGCGTCAGCGCATCGTTTATATTCAGCTCCAGGAAAACCAATCAGTATTGATTTCAATGGATTGATCGAAGCAAGACGTTAAATTAGTCACAATTGCAACGTTGCCACTAGCTGCGCACCGCTATAGTATGGCGCTGACACCCTGCAAGACTGCCAGTAGGGGCGCTGTAGTAACACGAAGAGCTGAGCTAAGCACCTCTTGCCATAATGTGTTTCAAAAACCTGCCTTGAAGTTTTTTGTGAACACATAAGCACGTCACGGTACATGGACAAAATGTAATTGTGACCTACTGCTTGGTTTTTGGGGAGATGGGCCATACCTCAATACAGCGTAACAGAACGTTTTTTTTTCACTAATTGGCTGTAGTAAATAGGTGGGCAGTATCGCAACACCACCCGGCCGCTTCGCCTTAACAAGCGGCTCACTCATCTTAAGGGATTCTTAGGTGTTTTGCGAAGCATTGAAACTTAAGGAAAGTCACTTGTTTGTTTTCATGGGCATTTACCCTAATAAACTTTTCTCTGACCAATTCAAGTACGTGAAAATAACCCTGAAGATGTAATTTCTTCGTTTGTTTATATAGTCTGTTTATAGTCTGTAACTCTATCACCATCTGTGTGAACTTCAAAAATCAGAGATTTTGGGAACTTTCATGAGTGTGATTGTGCATCTTGTTATAGTGATGTGTATATGGTGTTTTCCTTTTTGTTTTGCCTTGGCAAATAGAGGTTGCCTCTTGTATTGTTAGCCCTGGGCGAGCATCCTGAGTCTGCCCACAAGCGATTTGCGCTTCTGCGGGCAGGAATTGTACAGTGAGTTTCATCATCAAATCATCAGTAGCCTATATAAGCCCACTGTAGGGCAAAGGCCTCTCCATATTCTCTATTACCTCGGTCCTGTGGCCAACTGACCAATGTATCACAGCAAACTTCTTAATCTCACATCTAACTTTCTGCCACGTCCCCGCAACGCTTGCCTTCTCTAGGGATCCATCTGTTACCCTTAAGACCAGCGGTTATCTTGCCTTCGCATTAAATAAAAGCCCTGCCCACGTGAACATTTTTCTTAATTTCTAAAATCTTTAAAACCAGTTTTTTCTGGCACTCCACTCCTTCTTTCTTAATGTATAACACCATTCATTTTGCGCTCCATTGCCCGTGCAGCGTTCTCAATTTGTTGAAACCCTCTTAGTGCCTCCAGTTTCTGCCCCGTAGGTGAGTACCGGTAAGATGGCTGTCATACACTTTCTTTCAGCGACAAACCTCCCATGAATACGGCACAGAATTGAAGTTTTGCAAAGCTTTGTATAGAGTCATTTGCCTATGTATGTATGTATGTATGTATGTATGTATGTGTGTATGTATGTATGTATGTATGTATGTATGTATGTATGTATGTATGTTGCATACATATGCATGCATGCATGTATTATGTAGCGAATCAGATAGGAAATGAGGGGCTGTTGAAAATAAGCGAAATAAGGGTTGGCAGTCAAGAAAACTCGGAAAGCAAAGGGGAGGTATGGTGCCATTGAAACAGATAAAGAATTTGGAAAGAACAAGCGATTTGCGCTTTGCGGGCACGAATTGGAGGTACAGTGAAGTTTTCATGAAATCCCACCTGGCTGTGTATGTATGTATGTATGTAGTATGTATGTATGTATGTATGTATGTATTTATGTATGTATGTATGTATGTATGTATGTATGTATGTATGTATGTATGTATGTATGTATGTATGCATGTATGCATTGTATTAGCGAATCAGAATAGGAAATGAGGGGCTACACTTGAAAATAAGACAGAAATAAGGGTTGGCAGTCAAGAAAACGTCGGAAAGCAAAGGGGATTCTTTATCTGTTTCATGAAACAGATAAAGAATTTGGAAAGAAGCACCACCCACCGGTATTCTATCTTCCTTTGCTTTCCGATGTTTTCTTGTCTGCATTTTTTCTACACTTTCTTTCCAAATTCTTTATCTGTCTTATCAACGAGACCTACCATATACCTCCTATTTTGCTTTCCTATGTTTTCTTGACTGCCAACCCTATTTCTAGCGAGGGTCTTATTTTCAACGAGCCCTCATTCCTATTCTGGCATTCGTCTTGGTGCCATAGGGAGAGGGCCTCTGTTCTGGCAGTCTTGGGCCACGCTAGGAAGTAAGAGGGTTCACTGGTCGACCACTCTCGACATGTCGTAGACACTCGAGTCACGGCCCGTGGGTTAAAAGAAGGTCCCCTTCACCCCGAGAAGTCGGAGTCGCGCTGGCTACCCCCCAAGCACAGGAAAAAAAATTACATTGACATAAATACCCCAGAAAGTGGAGGTGAAAAATAGCCCGCCGGTAGCGTAGTGGTTATCGCACCAGACCGGTATTCTGGAGGTCGTGGGTTCGGATCCCACCTGGCGGCATTTTTCTCCACTTTCTTTCCAATTCTTTATCTGCATTTTTTCTCCACTTTCTTTCTTTCCAAATTCTTTATCTGTGACCTACGATATCCTCCCCTTTTGACCTACCATATCCTCCCCTTTGCTTTGCCAAGGTTTTCTTGATTTCTGCTGCCAATCCTTTATTTCTATGCATGTATGTATGTATGTATGTATGTATGTATATATGTATGTATGTATGTATGTAATGTATGTATGTATGTATATATGTATGCATGCATGTTTGTGCATTTACCCTAATAAACATTTCTCTTACCAATTCAAGTACGCGAAAATTAACCCTGAAGATGGAAATTCTTGGCCATTCCTTTGAGTGAGGCAGTGTCGGAAGGTGACACACGCGCGCTCATTTTTAATTTGTAGGCATTCGTCGGGACAAATTTGAAAACAGCGAATTAAAAAGTATTCTCTGGCACCACTAGCACTCATCGGCGTAAAAACCGAATACATTCCGCCGTGAAACTGTGGCGACCCGTGCCTGCCCACTCCGTTCCCTTATACACGTCGGGCTGCAGCCGCTGCAAGCGGAAGGTCTACAGGATTACAGCTGTGGCTGCTGATACAGGGTCCCCACCCAAGGAAGGAGCGAAAATGACTAGCAAAAGTGTCGCGGCGGTCGGCAACAAAGCCTACGCGACTTGGGTGAGTTGGCGAGAACAGAGCAGGTTCAAGGGCGGGAACTTGTACAGGCTTGAGGTATGCCGTGTCCAGGCACCTAGTTGCCACGAAATCTTTGGTTGGTCTAAAGCAGAATTGATGCTCAGTACAAAATGGGGCCGGTGGCAATAGCCGACGTGGTGTTGAACAAGATATTGAGGCCGCATTGGTCGTCAAACAGGCGGGTAGAGGAGCAAAATGTGTAACTGTTTCAAGGTCCCGGTGAATATAAACATATGGAGCTTGATAGGGTTGGGAGGGCTGGGCCCAAGGGGCCGTAGCACCGCTTCTAGATAATGAAAGGATCCTTTGGTACGGACGATGCCTGATGATTCGTGAAATAATCCAGATGATAAGCATAAGAATGAACCCAGGACCAGCTTAGTAGATGTGCAGAAGTCCGTGCCGGACGCTGAAAGCGTGAGTGGTATCTATTGCACAGCCATGCGCTATAAACGAAGCCACGATTTGTCGGTGGAATCGGTTCACGAGGCCGTCGTTGTCGTGCGGATGCTACGTAACTCTTTGCACAGTTGTCATGCTGAGATGTACTTAATCACCATGGCGACTGAATGTTCCCACTGCCGCGGTAACGACTTTGGGAGGACGTCTGTAGCAAACGAACCACGTAAAAACCAAATACGGAGCTACCGTAAGTTTCGTCATGTAGGGAAAATGAAGGCCCCGGGCCAACGTGCACACTGGTCGATAACAGTCAAGACTACCGGTAGTCTTTCAAGGTTTTATAGGACCAACGAGATATATGCAAACAACTGCAAATCCGTAATTCTGCCCGAGAAAAGGCCTGAAATGTGGAACTTGCTTGGCGTGCAGGTTCGTGGCCAATCGGAAATGTTTGTATTCATTCGCTGCTGGACGCAGCGGGAAGCAGTGAGCTTCTCAGAGGTCCGAACGCAGGGCGGGCCATGTTATGACTGCTATCAAAGAGACGGCGACGATATCAAGTGGGCGGGCACGGTCGGAAAACACCTTTCAACTTGTTGCAGACAATTTAAACGCCGCAAAACGGTATCTCTTCAATGTTGACGGCACGGGGGTCACGCGGAGAAGGGATTCCTTGGAGTCAGAAGCGTGCCAGTTGGTGGGGGTCAATTGCACGTGACGTTTTTCGGTGTTTTCTTATAAAACGCAGAGTGTCCACCCCATTAGAGGTTCCGCAGATTAATGGGCGACACCTTTGTCTTTCTAAACGTCGTATGTAAACTCCGGAAGATATACGCTTTGCACACCAGCATTAAAGGGTAAAGGGTATCAGGGCGTTCGACGGCGACTCTGACTGGCATGAAATCGGAGAAGATCGTAAACCACCGTCCTCTTTGGTGCTTGTAGTAGCTACCCACAGCGAGGTGCATAGCTACTTCTTCAAGCCCAAAACAATGCGCTTGCAGAAAAATTTTAATGGTTGACTTCTGCCATTACCTCGAATCTGAAGCGGAGCCCGAACTGCTCAAAATGACGCGTCGACCTCAAGTGATAGTGGATGGACGGGATTTGCGACGGCCAGCGGTGCAGCGTTGGCAAAAGCAGGTCTAAGGATTTCACAGGTTTTCTCGGCGACAGAGGCCCTATTCAGGGATGTAGATGATAATGTAGTGTGAAGTAGCCTGTCGATGTAATTCCAGCAATGTGACACAGATTTTATTGAAGTGACGCTTAGCATTTATGAGGCTGAGGCACTCGCCCTACTTGGTTAACGAGGCTATCCTTAGAAACTCGAAGCTAGCCTAGACATTGGCGAGAACTGGACGTATGCCAGTGGTGCTTAAACAGTGATCAAAATCTAGAGAAGCACCCGACCCATCTCTTCGAGAAGATGGTTACGGTGCTGTTAGCTGCGACATGGTCTAAGAGAAACTGAAAATTTTTCAGATGCTGCTGAAGGGATGTTAGACCACCAGAATATTGTCAACTTAGGTGCAGACGAGTCGCTGTCTACGCGTTATCGCATCAGTGAAGCGCTGAACGATTGTGCAGTGCGGTTTACTGAAAATGGCATGTGTACGAATTCAAACCCGCCGATTGATGTTCTGATGGTATGTGGTGATGTATGTTGTGATGGTCTTTAATGGGCGTCTGGTTGTATGCGCGTATTGATTCATTTCAAAACATATGATGGGACCCTGCAGAGTGACGGTAAAGAATGGCAGGCGGTGTTGCAAATGACTTTAATGGGCGTCTGTTTGTAAGCGCGTATTGATTCATAGCAAAACGTATGATTGGACCCTGCAGAGTGACGGTAAAGTATGGCAGGCTGTATTGCGAATGACAGTCAGAAATGGCCTTAGTGCCCAAAATCTTGTAAAATACACGCCGTGTTTGAGGGTAGGTGTCGGAGTAAAACTTCATGCAGCTGTGTGTCGTTTATATCAAGATAAGGCATGACGAAGGTTATGTCATGACCCAAATCAGTTGACTGAACTGGTGGTCGCCAAGCTTCTCAGATGACGGGGTTGTTGTATACGCGGGCAATCTGAAGCAACTCTTCCCTCCAGTAGCGAAACCTTTAGCTGCCGTGAGATGCTGCTAGACCTCTGGGTGGAACTGTGACGAGGATGTTGGCGATTGTCTCCAGGTCCGTGGTGGAGGAACTCTTATGACGTGAAGCAATCTCTCTTCTTTCAAGGGGGCAAGCCGGAGCGGAACCTGTGTTTGTAGAAACAAGGTAGTTCAATTGTGCTCCCAAAACGGAGTCAGCTGAACAGTCGTGTAATCAACTCTTCCCCCAATTTCTTCTGAACGGGTCCCGTCATTGTTGTCAAGAGATATGGCTCTCCCTTTGCCTTGGTGGCGTTTTCTGGCCTGTCAACAGCTGTACGGCGCTGTCGAAAAGGCGATGTGAAAGGCCACGAATAAGACTACCGGTCGTCGGCGAGTACAGAATTTGTTGCACATGAACACTGCCAAGATCTTCTACTCCCACTCTTGCGTGTGAGAGTGAATTGTCCCACGAGTCGGTCGGGCCATTGCACTACAGGCCGCACACGATCGGTATTGCAATTGGGGTTGCGGCTACACAATAAAGATCTCGAGCCTTTGAGCGAGAATGCCGGCGGTGGAATCGGGACATGCAACAGAAAATGGCGCCAAGACCACATTTCTTTGCAATGTTTCTAAGCCCGAGGTTGTTTGAGAGCGGCGCCTAACTCGGTACTAGAGGGCGAACGGAAGCCAGCCGTACACGCCTTAACACCCGCATATGAGGACAGACATTGGGAGTGGGCGAAGCGAGGGAACAACAGGCTGTGAATCTACCGTCGTCCACTCTCCTAATGCATGGCGGTAGGGACAAGCAACGGCATGGCGCGGTGGACATAGATATAAGCATTCAAAAGCGTTAAAGTGAAAACTCATTGCGAGGCGAAAAGTCTGGCGGGGCAAGAGCAAAAATACCTTGATATCGCAAGGCTAATTAAAGCGTGGAAGGCTTCCAATTGGAGAAACTTGCTTTCCAGTCAAGAATTTTTGTAAGGTCATAGGGGTCGTTGGACTTCTTTTGGAAGCGCCAGAAGGAGGATCATCAGTGAGTAGTTCTGCTGTCAGAACTACGGCAACTAAAATGACTGTTGAATTCATTTACTTATCCAAAAAATCCTACCATAGCAGACAACATCAAGGGATGGGCGAGACAGAGAGCACGCAGCTTCTAATAGCGTTGACTACACTATCTGAGCCCATCATCTACATCAACATCTGAGTTTTTTAAATTTGTCTTTTTCTAATCGCTTTAAATGCGTAGCAAAACATCATCTCGGCAATCTTGGCTGCTTTGGTGGGTTCGATGACTTCAACGATATCTTCTAACTTCGTTTGAATAAAGAAAAGGGGGCCGAGTGACTGCTTGGTATGCTGGGAACGGTCATTACCTGCAGCGCTATCAGCACTCAAACGTGCGCTGTGCCCACAACCGTACCTGTACCTAAACACCAGGCAGCGCATACCTTACTGCAGTACGCGTGAACTTCACACGTGTTCATACCAAGATGGGCCCTACCTACAAATCCTTAACTGCACGAATGCAGTGAACGACACAGGAACTCACTTCTTGTGATAGTCTGGCTCGAAACGTTGCACCTTATCTGTTACGCAAAGATCAGGCCTCTATTTTTATAATGCAATCTAGCAAATGCTGAATTATCTTACCGCAACGTAACAAATCTCATCAAAGCACCACCTTCGCTGGCTTCCCCCTTTCACGGGGTGGAAAGAGTTTGATTTTTTCAGTTAGTTACGTTGTTGAGAGTTTGTGACCACCACGTTTAGCATTGCCTTCTAATCAGCACGGTAAAACAGTATATTTTGAAGAAAAACAAGCAATAATGTAGGCAGAAAGCCTACCTGCCCCAGCCCAAGCTTCGTTTGGTCTACTGGGTTGGCCGATGAAACCTTGATGTTTTTTGGCTTACAGATATAGCTGGCATCCTGTGTCACACGTCTGCCGAGATGTACCTCAAGGCGCCGCTGCCACCCGCGTGCGATTTCTTCATTGCTGACGTCAAGATCTCTGCCACACAGCACACGCTCTACGCGCCATACATGGCGAACGTCGAACTCCAGCCTGGTAATAAGATATCTCTTTTGGGGCTCTGTTAACTGATGCGACTTCACCGCTTGTATGCGCTGGTAGCGTTAGTCGGCGGCGGGATAACCTCACTTTTTCAGTTAGCTCCTCGCTTTTTATAGCGAAGCTTTCTTTGGCCCTTCTTCCCGCTTTTGAGAGGGGGGAGGGCGCTGCTCCTGCTGCCGGGTGCGCCACCGGCTTTTATCTGACTCACAATATGCTGTTTCTGGATACTGCCCTGGATTCTCCGTGCCGGCCCGCTGGGCCTCGAAAGCAACTCAGGGGTGGGGGGGGGGCTTCACACGACTTGCGCCGGTTGGGGAGGAGCGGGGGAGGCAGTCCCGCGGAAACTTCAGGTCATGCCTGTATAACGTCCTCTGCGCTTGCGGTTCGCGGCGTCTTTGCAGAGCGATTCTCTGATATAGCTGTGGGCGTATGAGCAGATTGTTTGCTTGATAAAGGTAAGCATAACAAGCAGATGTGCCTCTATTCTCTCAGCGTCGCAGAAGAGCCAAATCGGCCGCCAGATGGCAAAGGCACCGGGCAAGGGCCTCATCCTTATGGTAGCCCGGAATTCGGTGCGAAACCAGCCACAGGCCCGGCCCCAGGCCATCGTGCGAGGAATACTCCAGGTGGTCACCGACCTCAACGCCGACGGCGTCGGGCTGACGGACGTTGACCTCCACGAAACGAGTATCGGCGAGGTGAAGGCCGACGCCGCTGTAAGCACTGCTTCTTGAGGCACTTCTTGTGGGGTACGGCGGTGGCAACCACGTTGTTTACTCTGTGGACTGATCGCTGTAACAGAGAAAAGGGCATAATGAATTTGCATTTGCTCTTGACCAACACTTCCGGACAACTGCTAACAAAGTGGGAAAGGCAGTTCTGCCAGCCGTCATCGGTTCGGTTCCTTAGGTCAAAGACAGACGTAGACCCTCTATACGACCAGTTACCCACACCTTACGCATGTCACGTTTGTCTGCGGACACGCAGTATACTGTGGTAATATTTCTAAGTGCCTGTATAGGAGAAAACTGTAAAGACGATGAGAAACGCCGTTCTGCATATTTTCGGTTACATTTTCCAACTCGCACTGGCGGAAATTACACTGGACCCTTTACACGGACATGTAATTGCACGCGTATACATAACCAAGTTTAGCATTACTATACTTGAATATAAATTGCGCATTCAATTTGGTTTCCGAAATAGAAGCAAAAGGAGCTGATTCTAATTGAAAATACATTGGCGGGAAATTCCCAGATGAATACAGAAATAAGGCATTGTACATCATCCAAAGGACTGGCGCCACTGTGGGTAACTAACTCTATTGCGTAGACTACAACACACTTGCAGGTAACGTCGTGTAATTGGTGGGATATTTAGAAAACTATTAGAAGGAATCCGGAAGCAAGCATGCCCAGCGGACAAAACTACCGGCGGCCGGCGCAACAAAATACAGCATGCTTCATGCAGTTTTCCAGCTCGCTGGTCATATACGGCATGCACGACACCAGCCAATCGGCATTACCGACACACCCGCTAAGATGGTCGCCTTTGTTGAGTCACAACCATTGTTAGGAGGCTGCCAACCATTTTTCGGTAGTACAAGTACCCTAGCTCAATTAAAGGTGGCTCTTCATATATTAGGGTACCCACAATAAATTACCCAATCAATTGGGGGAAATAATTTTATTTCGGGACAAATCTTTTCCAAATATGAAAGCTACCGCCGTGTATTATCTCAACGTGATCACAGTCGTTCGTATATAAACAGGTCCGTCCGTTTCAATGCGCGATTCAAGAACCGCAAAAAAGAATAAGAAAGACTGCGTTTCGTTATTGTTTTACCTGGTGGCAAGCTTTCAAATATGCCTTTTTATCCCATGTACAGTTAAACGTGTGTTGCCACGGGTACCCCTGTCAATGTTGCCGGTATTCGTTTTCACCCCACACTGACGGGTGGTGGGTCTAAACATTCAGCCCTAGAACGCTCAAACGCCGTGTCAGAAAACCTGCTTCGGTTGATGGTGTGTTAAATTATGTCTTTCAAGATGGGATAGAGACTGCACACTCAAAAATGGTTGGCTACCCCTTTGCGAAACGGTAACTACTCCCGTAACAAAATTATACACCCACGGTACCAATAAAAGTAAAGCAAGCCTGCTGTCAGTGGCAGGTGGAGGTAATTAAGGCCCCCAGAAGAGCTTTTACCGCCTTAATTGTTACGGCGTCGCTCCAAGAAAGGCCCACGGTAACCAAGGGCGTTTGACTATTCGCCGTGCGGTTCTGATGAATTGCAGCGTTTGAATGCTCAAAAATGTATTTTAGGTAACTATATTTGACATCACTTATATATGTGATTCAGCGGGAGAATCGGAATGTTGAGTTTCATTGCTAAATCTCTACGAATTCAGGTAGCGTGCACCCGGGCAAACGCTGGCAGTACCAGAAAACGACTAATATTTTGAATAAAGCAATGTTCTTAGTCCTCTACGTAGCCTCCGCCTGGTGCAAAGTCGCGTTTAAGAGAAATAAGTACGGGCTGGCTATGTCATACGGTTTCCCTACCTCTGGGGAGACAATGGATCGCTTACTGTGGCTACTTGTAAGCCTCGTTACTGTCATATTTGAGAGGGCGCCGTGACACTCCTCCTGCTATTGAACGCTTACGAAAAATCAATTCATCTTCGATAACGCCGAACAAACAAACAAATGAGGGACAAAACAAGGACGAGCACTCTTTTCGCTCCTGTGTTGCGTTTGGCGTTTCAGTGTAAGGTGAATGATTTTCAGCTTGCCAAAATTTCTACCCCACGGCTCCCAAGAACCCGTTTCAGCGATTAGTGTTCCAACGCCTACACGCACGCCGACACTGGCATTTCGTTCAATGAACCATATATTGCTTTGTCATAAACTGATGTCGATCTCAACACAGACAAAGGCTAGGGTGGGACAGGTCAACCAACGAAAGGTGGTACTGAATAAAGATGAGGCTAACTAGACAGCTACAAGAGTTGTCGACTCCCATATTGAGCACAAGCCTTCTGGTACCTTCTAGATTCCTGTTGCAGAGCGCAATCCGTCAGCTTCTAGAAACAGATTTCAAAGCCCGCGCGAGCCGGTCGTAGTTTTACGACCGTTTTTCGTCTCACAACCCACCTAACGCGTCTGCCTTTCCATAACAATGGTTTACGTCAAGGAAAAACTCCACTGGCAGGAACGGCAGCAGATTTTCACTTTGGTCGCTTATGGCAGAAGAACAGAAGTTCTCGCATTCCATAGAGCAAAGAACGCCGCTTAAGCATCAATCGGGAGCAATGTGAGTCTGGCAACTTGTTAGTGTGAGTCCGGGGACTTGTTTTTCAGTGAAGCGCGTCGCCCGGAAACTCAAGCGTGTTCTACACGATGTTTGTAATCCTGATGCCTTAACAACAACAGGTGATGCTCAAAGGCGTGAATCAAACTGCGCTAAACTACACTTCTTTGGAGTAACCCGAAGGTGCTCTTTTTACTTCTGCACAGACGTTGTCTGACGAGATGAGAGATTACCATGGTCTCTACAGGCACGAGAAATACACGGGTTCGCTCAAAGCATTCAAGGAACTCGTCTCTAATATAGCCATGTGAGTTATAAATGATTTCATTACTTTTTACGCTCCAAATAAAGAATACATGTTACAAATGATCTATTTCTTCACATATAAGGGCATTCAATTGCAAAAATGCACAAAACGTGATAAAATGAGTAAATCAGAAGTTACGCTTCAGAGTTCACCAACCAGCATTTTTTGGTCGCCTGAGTGTAAGCTTGTACTCCTACAATCTACATTAGAGAGGCAGATTCTGGCTACGAAAACATAACGAAAATTGGTATTTTTTGCGTTATCAAGATTAGCGAAGGCTATATTGGACCTTCGGCTAGCAATAAAAGCACTCGAATACGAGCTTAAGATTCAATATCTCTTGACACGACCCAATCTTCCAATAAGGCATTGAATGCTTCAAATGTATAAAGGCGGTAATGATCGAGCCCACTCAATTATCATATGCCAATAAAGTTACTTCTTCATCATGTTCCCAAAACTACATAATTTGGTAAGGGTAATTAAGAGCAGTGCCAAGAAGGGAAATGTCGCTTTTATTTCGTCAGGAGCTTTTACATTGTAAATATTTCCAGTGAAACTCCGCTAAAAGGAATAACACAAACATATATTATTTTCTTATCCACTGTATAGCTTTCTGAAATTATAAAAAAGTTCATTAATCACATTGAGCAATGTGTAAAAGGGCCCTAATACCTTTTTAACCGTCGCACGAGATATTTCAAACCACATCTCAAATACTTTTCTCTGAAAACCTCTTGCGAAGTAATTTCATATGCATGTCACATCCGAAATTCTCTCGCCTCTCTCTGTATGAGTACATACCCGGAAAGATTATTAGGGGCAAATGAGCGCTGGAATGCGTTTCATTCCAGCGTTGCAATCTGCTGCAATAATAGGCGCTCATTTTAAACAAAGTTCGTCAATATTACAATGTCACAAATAAATATGAAATTTTATACCTGCGAAGTTCAGTAGCATAAAAACCCTTAAAACGGTAAAATGCAAACGTAAATCAACAAAAAATAAAGAAATCGGTTTTGTGTACAAGGCTCAGATATTCATAAGGCTCTACGAGTCGCAGAAAATGTCCCATTCATTACACGTATGCAGCAATCCTTCAATTACGCTAAAGTAGTACACGAATGGTTGACAACTTTTCCTCTTATGCATCAGGTGCTTGGCAGGCTCTGGGGCTGTTTCAACGTGCCGACTGACAAGAAGAGGGGGAATTGTGGCGGCCCTCGTGCATTATTATGTTTACAATTAACAGAATAAGGGGGCATAGCAGGACAAATGTTGCGCCCTTGTTTAGAAGCTAGTGTTTGTTTGATTTTCTGTGGTGTACACATGTTGACAAACTCATTCTTAGGAAGTTTTTGTTGATACATATATATATTCTGCTACTGCCAATTTTTAAAATTATCTGCAAAATAGAAGTTCGTGCAGCGTGTCTAGCGTGTTCGTAACGTTGGCTTGTTGCTACTTGCCGGGTGCAGGCAGCCCTCCTTGGTTTTTGTGTACAGGGTGACTGGACGTGCGGCCATCTTCACAGCTCCCTACCAGACCAACTTTTACTTGGAGCGAAGCCAAGTTGAACCGATTGTAAGTGACCGGCGTTTTTCAATAGACCAAGTTTTAACTTCCGCACATAAGCAGAGCCAGAAGAGCAGAAACAGTTCTTTACGAAGTAATAGTTCTTTAAACAAGGCGCACCATTTGTGAGACGGTGAGTTTAACTTTTGCCGTTTCGGCACTGGCTGCAGTGATCGCACTTCGCATTAAGGAGAACTTCGCTAAATTTGCCAGTCACATATCAACACCGTTTTAAGCGTGGAAGTAGTGTCCGAAAGTTGGGTTGTGGAAGTTAGGTGTCTATAGTGATAAAAATAACGCATAGCAGGTTTAATCGCCGTAGTTCAGTTTATATGCATAGCCCCTCTTAGACGCGGCTGCTTATCTGGTGTTGATTCTTTTTTACGCCGCTCTCCTTAGGTCACTTTCTCACCTTTGGAATTTCTCAATCAGCGCAAAGGGATGGACGATATACAGTCGTTGGTGGGCTCAAGAAACGACACATTTCTTTCACACAAAGAAATCGAAAGAGAAACCACACTACAACGAGCACAACATGAAACCTAATCTCCACAGAACCACTAACCAAATATCACAAGGGCAATCGTAGTCAAAACAAAAGTAGCTTAAAAAGTCTCTGAGCAATTATTGCTAGGAAATTAATGCTAAAAATTCCACTTCGGCTTGGGCCCAACCTGGTTTGCGGTATGTACTAAATAAAAAAAATTAATGAAAAGTGATACACTCTTCAGGAAGCATGTCTAGTAAACCAAGTCCTAAATACAGTCTGTACGACTTCCTGTGCAACGAACGTTTACTTAATACCTTACGACTAGGTGTGCCTAGGGGACAGGACATCCCCAGTCCCTGCCAGTGTTCTCGCGTACACGTCGTGTGGCCGTGACGTGGTCGCAGTAGTAGGCGTCTTGGGGAGTGCTGGTGCCAGGGTCTTCCCGGCCGGTTTTTGTCGGGACGGCGTCCTCATTTTGCAGCGCGTCCAGACATGGATCATGGGTGGCTACCACAGTGGTAGCCAACGCCGCAGGAGGCACGCTGGCCTGGTGCCTGTCTCTGTGGCAGCAAGAGGTGTCGATTAGATCCGGAATCGTCCTCGTGTGGAGGCTGTCAAAGCATAGGTTCATGGACGAAGATGCAGGACGCAGGCACCCAATCGCTGCAGGCCGCCAATGTGCAACTTGCCTGTACGACTGAGGAGCCGAAACCGATGAAATGGCGGCTCGCAGCCACCCAGCCTTGCGTGGTCTGGTCGATGACCTCCCCGCGTTCCCTGTCTGGCTCCTCCAGACCTCTGCTTCTTGCTCCTGCTCGGTCCCTGCGCACCTCCCTAGCCAGCTTGTCCCGGACTTAGACTCTTTCCGGTGGTCGCCGCATTCTCGAATTTGCTGTACTGTCTCAGCCAGACCGGTCGTTTCCCATTCGCGGCCACCTGCAATTTACGGTCGCGCCGTACAAGAATGGTGCACTGTTGGCGGTAAACACAAAATTTGCCTCCCCTTCTTTTGTTCAGGCGTTCGTCGTCACAGGTTTCGTCATCCCATCCCCTTGGGATATTTGCCTCTGAACCATGTCACACTTCTCCAGAGATTAACTCCACTGGTAGCAGCCACACACACCACAAAGCGATGCACGCACCAAAGTACACAGCAATTGCGGGAATAGAACAATCGTAGCGGAATGTCCAACACTCAATACAGAGCCCGGCCTCTAACGCGGGTCAACTTTTTCTACATGTACATAGCCTCAGAACAATTGAAGATAAAGGTTGATGATAGCGGTAGCGAAAATAGCCTGGAGAGAATACACCGTTGTTTAAAATTACAAAAAAAAACTAAAACTTGAGCAGCTAGGCCGGGAATAACTTTCAAGATTTTGAGGCGTTACGCGAGTAGAAAATATCTGCTCGTCAGTAGGGAGCAGTTTAAAGCAACCGTATAAGTGCAAATTACAAGCGAGAGACCCTCCACAGAGACGCAAAGAGACAGCGGACCCTACGAGCGCTGACTATGAACGGTGAATATTTATTACTTCCTGTTATATGCAAAGAAAAACCGCTTATGTCTGCACGCTACACATCTGGAATACAATATACGAAGGAACAGAAACACGAAAATTAAAACTCACACTTTGGTCACGTCACTAAAAATGACACCACTCACACACTCTAATCAGTGAAATGTGGCTTCGAACTGAAAAAAGTTCAAGTTGAAGATATGTTGGACAGTTCTACAGAATACTGCCTTGCACAATCGTCTACTTTTTTGTAACCATGAATACGTGGAAGATGTTGTGCATCGGCCTGTGAAAGTAACGATTGAGCGTTTGTGTGCTCCCGAGAAGTGCTGTACATCCGTGGGTCTTGCGGTTAAATACAAGGTGACGGCCTCTGCTGAAAAATAAAGAAAATGAGGGCTCTTCGAGGAAGTCGTTTCGGCCACGTTGATTTTGGAGGCCGCAAATACTCGGCATTCTTTGAGTTCAACACACGCTCTACCCGCAGAAGGGGGTGATCTGCATCGGGCCAACCCTTGTCTCTGTCTTGAGTGACCTCCTTTAGGCAACACTTTGCCGTCAACTGCAAGTGTCCTTAAAGACATCTTAAAAATATCACGGCTTCTGGATGATCACCTATCAACGTTTAAAACGAAGCACCAGGCTATTCCAGTGCAAGTTCATGAACTTTCGGTGTCTTCTTGTCTGGGCTAAACGATTTAGATGCGAATACAAATCTGCGTGCAAATATGCGTTTCGTATGTATGATCTCCCATACGTTTTCATACACCCCAGGCCTTGTATGCTCGGAAGACGTGCCTCGAAGATGAAACGATTCTCTGGTATTTTTGTCCGCCAAGCGAGGCATAGGCCAGGTGTCTCTGGATAACCTAGTGCTTGCACAAAGCGGCGGATCGCCACTGGCTTATTCATATGCCGCTGGTAGTCATACTGTGTACAATCTCCCATGTGAAATGATACAAATTACATTTCGCTTACTTCGAGTAATTAAATTTTTAACACGTTTTTGTAAGTGCGCTTCAGCACTACTCATCAAACGCCTGCCTATCGTTTGGCCCGAAATACGGACGCGGGCAATTTCATACGCAGGGAAGGGCGCATAGAATGCATGTTAAAACTGCCTTAGCGCTTCCCTCAAACGACGTGATTGGTGTTTATTTGCATAATCTTGCAAGATTGCATATCAATGTACTTGTTGGAGATTGCAGATACAGGTACCCCTTGATAAAGCCTGCCTTTGCTTCATTGTGAGCACAAAGCGAAGGTTCCTAACAGGTGGCTTAACAATTGTAAGTCTTATTAGTTAGCGCGTCTTACCGCAGCTGCTCTTTTAAAGGCCCGTTCACACTTGTGACGAAAGCGACGAAAGTGAGCGATGCGACCGCAGTGACCGCCACCTTCGGGGTTCACACTTGCAAGGGACACGAGTGACGGCGACGACGTATTTTTGCTTTTCGTGTTATTGTCTCTCGCTCAGAGCAAGACTTCATGGGAGTTTTGGTTTCGCGCTCGCACCGTTCGTGGAGACACACTATCCGGGTGCTTTGGAAGGATATGACGTCCGGAAATCTCGCCTCCTCCTATTCCGTCAAAAGCGACGGTGGCGACAAAAATTGGTCGAGACCAATCGGTCTCGTCGCGCGAAGAAAGCGATGCCAGGCGAAAACAGCGGCAGAAATCTCGTCGCTTTCGTCGCTTTTGATGGCTTTCGTCGCAAGTGTGAACGGGCCCGAAGGATCCTCGGCGACGCATTCCGCCTTCCGACAATAGATGGCGTCAGAGCTTAAGAAGTCATACTGCAAAAATTGTGCAGAGAATTGCAGCACCATGCATTTTCGCGTGGTCAATATAAACTAAATTTCGGCAAACTAGTTCTACATAAAATGGAGGAAATCCTCCACTACGTCACTGCAGACAGTTGCAACGACGAGATCGCAAAGAAAGTTAGACTGGTCGTTCACATTATTTTTCAAAGTCCTTAGACACTCAGCGCATACTGCAGTGTAACAACAGCTGTAAAAAGAACAGTTAATGCACATTTACATTATGCGTTATCATGAACATCATGTGTCTAAAAACAGCCACCTAATGACGACGACCTGTATTTAGCATATCATTCATCAGTGAGCCCCGAATCTAGAATAAAACTTGAAAAACTGCTCTCCTAACGGGAATTTCAGCTTTGCGTGTTAATTAGCAAGCGTGGCATAGACATTGTAGACCCATTTCGGCAAGTTGCCCTCCTAAGAACACTTTCTAATCCGTACTGCCTAAGCTTGTTGCCACAAGTCCCGCAATAATTCTCATGTACGCAAACACCTCGACTGAGATTTTTCGTGTAAAATTTGCAGGAAGAAATATTCGAAAACGAATTCTTAATTTTTTAGAAATGTCAGTTGTTTTGAAGTTGAATGGGTGCCGTCTTTTTAAATATGTTCTCATAGCCTTCACCAAAACGTATTCCCATGCCTTCCACAAGGCCGGATATATTTTATCTAATTGATTTAGCATCACACGGTTACTCATACTCTCCAATCAAATCCACTTTACGTAATAATTATTGAATCTGTGCTGCTGACCACAAAGAGGGGGTTCGATTCTCGGCCGCGGCGGCCGCTTTTTTGATGGAGGCGAAAAGCGAAAACGCCCGTGTGTTCGAGATTTCGGCGCGCCTTTTAGATCCCCAGGTGTCAGAATTAATCGGGAGCCCTCCACTACGGCGCGCCTCATCGCCTGTGAAGCGCCAACGCGTTAAACCCTACAATCCATCAACTTACGTAATAATCAAATGAATCGTACATGGGCGTAGAGGCTGCCATCGTGAGCAAATCGGCTCTTTGATCACAGAGTTGTGCACATTACCAAGCGGATAGTCGACGCTTTATACTTGAACCCGAGTCGCCGCTTCAAACGGTGTCACCGTTCTGCAACTCACGGGGACAGAAATCTGCGCTATAGACGAATACGTGAAACGAGCAAATGTCACACGCCTGTGTACTGTGCTGCTTTCTCGTCTTCGTCTATAGCTCGGTTTCACGTCACCATCAATAAACAATTTTCCGTGGCTATCCTTTTGTGAATCTTGCTTTGGCGGAAGGGAACCTTAAAAAAATCGTTACGCATGCTGTACAAGAAAGACCCAGCGAACAGCGAAACCAAGGTCTTGATGCCAGCGGGCCAGGGTCTTTTTATTTTTATGTTTTGCTTCCAGAGTGAACATATCAAGCGCGACGTGGTGGAAGCCTTGCCGAAGACGCCAGGCCGCAAGGCAGTCGCCATCGCTTTTACGCTGCAGTCCCGCGTATGTCCCAAAGACACCGTGCGGAATTTTGTCACAAAGCCCTCCTGTGCACAACACGATTTCAACATCACTTCGGTGAGTAAATGATTTTGCATGCGCGCCGTGCAGGTGTCGCCCGCTTTTTAGCTAGCAACTCAGTATCATTCAAAACATGGTCTACAGCGTTCGAGCGTCAAAGCCCTTATTTGCGCATAACACCCGATCCTCAATTCTTCGGCACGATGTCTTACAGTCACGCGCACGCACTCAAACTCCGATGCTCCTTATCCAGCCAACAGCACCACAAGCTCCCGTTGCCGGCTCGCTCTAGGTGAGGTGATTATTAGCAGTGGCGAGAAAGCTGTTCTGCAACCGAAACAACCTCTAACCTAGGTGCGAATTTGTATGCGCATTCCACCGGCCGAGAAATATTTTACCGGCAATGGCGTTGATAAATTTTGGCCAGAGATATTCCTCATTGTTATCGTGGTATCTGCTTTATTCTGTCATCTTCTCAGTACCTCTTTCTCATTTATCAGAACTGGGCAACAATGATAACGAGGTCATTACCATTCACGTGTGGCATTCGGACCTGGAAATCGGAATGACGAGCTGTGTTTAGTAGCTTGCTCGACTACGTACAATGATCAGTCAGTGATCAGTGATACATCAGTGATCCGCATCAGTATCTAAATCAGCACGCGCTACTTAGGCCACACTCAAGGGCGTGGGGCCTAATGTAGTGAGAGGAAGTAGCGGGCTTTCAATGCCGGGCTGCCACTAGGTTAACTTATTGTTCTTCAGTATGAGCTGTTATCGTATTCCTGCATTTATTTGGTGAGATACTTCTCACCTACGGAGTCAGTAAATGGTTTTTGTGAACATATGTCGATGGAGCCTTGAATATAACATGCGGTTATATACATGGATGAGGGGGCAGGGATTGGGCCTCAAAAACCATCTCTCCCTTTCCGCCATCCCCTTGGTGCGCTTGGCCAATTATGTCCCTTTTTTATTGCAACATTATCATAGGTAAGTGTCCCGCTAGCTTAAAAGGTCACATTTCAGAGGTCTTCTATTGCTGTCCCATCTTTCTGGGGTGAGAAAGAGCCCAGCGCGCGTATTAAAATGGTCTTCCGTAGTGAGGCTTAAAGCGGGCTGCGTGAACCACTTGCGTCCGATCGGGCTGGATATATTCCTGATTACTCGATCGATATTATAGTTAGGTCGTTGAACCGCCCGCACTGCGATGAAAGAATAACCTGATGCTCATAAAACATTTCCAACCCAGACCACGTTAGCGTAGGGGCGTCCACAGCCGAATTCCTCGGCAAGGTACGAAGCTGACGTGTGACGTTTATCATGTCTGGTCTTGGTCTTCACCTGAGGTGGCAAGGGTCGTAGTCGAGCAAGTTGACGAGCCTCTTCTGCACGACAAAGAACATGCACACTAGATGCAGCTTCCCGCTGCGAAATTGGCAGGCTGGTGCCAAGAAAGTATACAGGTTTAGAGGAGGAGGTTTACAGGCATTTAGAGAAGAAAGGTGCAAAACCCGTGACCTCATGTTTGGCATTTGGCCAGATGCAGCGGTTCCTCCACTTGTCCTGTCAATCAGCCTACGCTGACCTTGGGGTAACGAGCTGGTCAAAGCTGCCTCCCTTGTCTCGATAGAAGTGAATATATAATGGCTGAGTAGTTCTCCCTTGAGCGCGTCTTGAACATGGCTAGGTTGCCTGGAAGAGGGTGGATGTTCCCACGAATTTAGCGCAGTTGAAGGTAATAGAGAGTCTTAGCTGACCGTCTTTCACGGTCCGCTCCCGCTCCGATAGCGAGCGTGAGTGCCATTGCGCATGCGTGGCGCGCTCGGCGCGAACGGCATTGGCTCCGGTTGCGCTGAGCGTGCCGCCGATACCGGAGCGGACCGTCGAAAACGGTAAGCTAAAACTCTCTAATGTCTGCTGTTACCACCGAGAAATTTTCGCCCAGATAAATTTATAGATACTTGTGTTTGTTTATCCTCCACAGAGTTTGCTATTTTTCGGCACTGTGACCCCTTGTGACACGGGGTAGGGTGGTATTCTTAAGCGCAGTATGAGGAGGTGTTCTTTATCATTTCCGGGCGGAAGTGTGGTAGTTTTCACAAGGAGCATGGTGTGTGAGTTCGCGTCCCTCTCATTCGGTGCCTCGTTCGCTTCCCTTCTGTCCGGGTGTACAGGTGACGTTATTAACTTTCTTTATAGCGGATGGCCGTACGACTACGAGAATTGCTGCCTCGTACTTTCGTACATCCCGGAGTCCTATACTGCGTTTCGTGATTTTGGAACTTTTCTCAAATGAACTAGATCTTGCCACATCGCTTGTCCTTGTGGAGGTTTCAATCATGTTTTGGTGGGAAGTGTCAAGGTTTTGCCTGCCAGGACACCATGGCGACAAGGGGGACGTGCGTAGAAGTGGTCCCGGGAAACGGGGAATGAAATCATGGAGGGGCTTCAGACCGAACAACGGCAAAGCTTCACGTGCTGGCCTTCTGCACGCGGGGGGAAGTTCGGAAGCACCCAAATTCTAAGGAAATGTTCCGCTCAGTCCTTGCCACCGCTCATGCTGTTTATTGTATGAGCGGTTTTTGTTTGTTCTCGTGGGGTGGGGAAGAAGCGACGGGTTGGGGGCGCCGGCAGCGGGCAGTTTGAGAGCCGACGTCGACGACTGAGGTCGAACAGCGTGTGGGACGGAGAACCGGCAGGTGGACGAAGCTTGCAAGTGAGGTGTGCACGTTTTGCTTCTGTATTTGCAGCGAAAGCCAGTGTGTGGTTTGAGAATAAAGAGCGAAACAGCCTTCTGTCCTGCAACGAGCCCAGTGTCCCCTCACGGGTTGTCACGAAACGCAGGAAAACGTCACTGGAAGTAACTATCGTTATGCGGAGTCGCTAGATTGGTGACATATCCATCATTCCATTTAGTCATTTTTTTACGGTGGGTATGTAATGCATGTCATCTATACGATGATCCACACCGATTAAGTTTTCCCTTTCGCTCCCTTGATTCTAGGAGAGTGCTTTCTCTGATTTATTCAAAGGCGTTATAAAGGCTTTACAATTGGCACAATAATGTGCAGTATTTTGTACACATCATCTATAGTGCATTAAGTAATCTACAGCTACACAGAATGTTTCTTGTTTCCATCATATACTTTTATGAACGATTGCTTTGCGTGTGTGCGCGCGTGTGTGTGTGTGCGTATGTGTGTGGTCTGTGTGTGCGTGCGTGTGTGTGTAAGTGTGTGTGTGAGGAGTGGGTGTGTCTGTGTGCGTGAGTGTGAGCGAGTGTGCGTGTGCACGTGCGCGTGGGTGTGTGCGTGTGTACGTGTGCGTGTGTGTGCGTGCGCGAGTGTGAGTGAGTGTGCGTGTGTGCATGTGCGCGAGTCTGCGTGCGTACGTGTGTCCGCTCGTGTGTGTGTGTGTGTGTGCGCGTGCGTGCGTGTGTGCATTCGTGTGTGTATGTGTGTGTGCACGAGTGCGTGTTTGCGTGCGTGCGTGAGCGCGCGCGTGTGCGCGTGTGTTTGTGTGTGTGTGTTTTTTCTCTTGTGGGACTGTTATTAACACGACAGCGTTATCAGGCACATTTTAGCAGCGAAGTTGTTGGTACTGACCGTAATTCTCGTGTTGCAAAGCCCTTGCCCATAGAATACCCACTTAGGGCTTAGGCAGATTCGTCTCAACGCTTGCTCGGAACGAGACAGACACGTCATAGCGTACCCGCCTTGCTTGTTTGTCCTAGTGTCGTCGTGCGCATGCGCTTGGTACCGCAAAAGCTCTTGTTACTGACCGTAATTGGCATGTCCCAACAAACTCCCCGAGCGCATTTCCACTTACAAGGATTGGCGAGATTGGCAAAAAAACTCCAGCGTTTGGCGTAATCGTGGCAAATCTTGAATGAAACGAGACAAACACTTGACAGCGTGCTCCCCTCGCTCGTTCGTCCTCATGTCATCGTCTCGATGCGCTCAGTACCGTAGAAGAGCCCTCGCGTGCGGCAGCATATAAAATACACCCTGCTTGGTAGAGGTCACTGCAGCCGCCACATTCTTTAGAAGCCATTATGGATAATTTAAGACATGGATACGAGTGTGTCGCTCCTTCCGGAGACAACTTGCAGATCCCGCCACCGCTTTTTCGAGTCGATGATGAAGGGCTGGTGGAAGTCTACAATGCTGAGGATGATTTTGCTTTCCACAATTCGTCACGGTCCGAGATCTCGTCCACCAGGCCGCGGAGGAGACACCAGAACCCATGCCACCCACAACCTTTAACGAACTTACAGAGCACTGCAGGCTCAGTTGAAGAACATTCCCTGCACCACACCCAGAGTTCTCAAAAAGCCAAGAAAGCACACTCAGACTAATACAGACAACCTTTCGCGACTTATCCAAGGATTCTGCCGATTGAACGTCTTCTTTCTTGAGTTATTGAGGGGACATAACTTGCAAGGCAATATTTCATTTCAAATCTTGTTTACAAACAGGGTACGTTTTCAAAGACTGCTTAACCAAACTTATTATCTACGTAGTAGATATTAGAAACATCTTGAGCATGGACGAGGCAAGAACAGTAGAAACAGAAAGCGAATTACAAATTTGCACATTGCTCAAGTTGCAACAAGAATACAGGAGCCCATGATTCGATATACCAGTTTCAACACTTCGCTCACCATGCGAAACTTCCTGGCTGGCGAAAAACAAGTCGATTACTATTCTTCCGCGTTGGGTCACGAGCTAATTGTCTGGGGTTTAACGCGCAAAGTATAGTGAAATAATATTTCAACAAGTTCAAGGGACCCCAGAAAAACATTTGTTAAAATGAAGGTTCACTCAACTGAAATAAGAATGTTGCAGCTTGTTGCCACAAGCTAAAGGAAAACAACCTAAAAGAAAGCTGAAGGAAACATACGAAATCTCCTGGATTGTAAATACTTTAGCGATGTGACAATCGCCTCGTCGACTTTAGCGAAATACCGAGTGCGCTCCTGCTTGCAGCCTATGCAAAAGATCCCGTTTTTCGCCTAGAGCCAGGCGCTTTCATCTGATGCACATGATTCTAGCGGCTGTGGAGCTAAAGCTGTAGCTGTGGCCATGGCTATCTCTTCGGCTGGATAAGAGATTATCTAGATAGCCAATCCAGTTCGAAGTTAAAATGAGCCCCATTATTTGTCACGCAGTAATTAAATGCGGTTCCCAACAAAAAATATCCTACAAAATTGAAGGTGTACTGCTGAAGGAATCAATTTATCCGGGGAGACATAGGATGGTGCCATGGTATATGTTGATAGAACTGAAACGCTTACTGCGCTGAATTTTGTTAAACTGAATGAATTCGCATTGGGTTCAATGGAGGTTCAGTTGGGCATTTTTAAAATGTTCCTCCAACTGAATAGTTTATTTAAATTACGTTCCCGAAAGCGGTATCTTAGAGTATTCACAATGGCACTGTTGGGTTTATATTGTTCATGTAAAGGTCACTGCAAATTTATTGTGGGCTAGTTAAAGCCACCAGTGAGAATAATATTGCGGTCGCGATAAGGGAGCACATCTTCATACAATTGGGTAAGAAACAAAACAACTCCAAGGAGGACGATCAACAACACCAAGCAGACATGAATGACCGTTGAGAGCGACATTCAGAAATCAACTTTTATAAACTTGGACATAAACGTAACATAAACAAACACCATAAACAAGACATTACTACAAACAAATATTAACATAAAAACAACACAAATTTAACACACACTAAAATAGGCTTCCCCATTCCGAACCCGCAGTATGATCGTCTGTGTACAACCGGAAAGCTTGCGGCATTCTTTTCTAAATACGTAGTACGCCCCATGTATTACCCCTGGTTTAGTTCGGGCCCCTCACCTAATAATTAAAACCGCCCAGCAACCAAATATATTCCGCTGGGGTTAGCTTGTTTACCTGTATTGTGTTTGTTTACCCGCAGGCCGAGCTGAGGTACGCGCGAGACGGGTAAAGAGAAACCGCGAAGGCTTCTTTTTTTATTCGCCGAGCTTTTGTGTCCACCAGACGAGCGGGCCCGGAGACGACGCATGCAAACGCGTCGGCCACTCCATAATAGCTGAAAGCGATGTCAGCTTTCCAAAGGAGGATTTCTTTACGTTCGTCTGAGAAGCCGGCGGAGGGGGACTGTTGATATCTTAACTACCGCGATTACTGCCCCGAGAACATCCGAACCGGACGCGAGCTGAAGGTTGGTCAAGGGGTCAAACCTTGTTCACCAGACGTTCAGTCTATGACAGTTGCACTGCTCAAAATTACTGTGCGAAGTTACCATTCGTCACACGACTGAGCCTCGCGAATCGGCGGTTGGAATGCGTCAATGGGTATAGGCGACAAGGCTTTGTTAGGCACAAAGGAAAGGAACGTTAGGCACGTTAGGTTGTTAGGCACGTGTCTACAAAGGAAAGGAATTTTGGCGGCGCGGGGCACAATCATAGGCGTGCATGGTTAGATCTGCTTTTCCTGTCGTTAGGTCTGCTTTTAGTGGTTGGTTTTCATTTCTGTTATATTTGTATTTCGCTGAATACCCTTGGGTTTCTGTATGAGAGTGAGAGAGGTGGGTCACGTGACTACTTTGAACTCACCTAGCTTTGTTTGTCACGGTGGCCAATCAGTGGCCTAGTGTGGGGTAATGAATGAGCCATCCTCACTCTCAAGGTGTGACGTCCCGTTTGTGGGCGGGGTTTCAATGGTAAAACTGAGGAGTTTGATGTTTTGAGGAAGGAACAGAGAAAGGAAAAAAGAGACAGGAGAGGAGCGGCGAGCCCCGCTCGATGCGGGCCTTGCCCGACCTCTTGTGTGCGATCATGAGCCGTGAAAGTTGTAAATGCGTATTGTAAATAAAGTGTACATATTGTACATTTTGAGTTTACTTGGAGTATACCGTCGTCAGCTATGTGCCGTCTACCAACGAGCCAGCGAATCACAAATTTTTCGATCATCGTCTTCGATGATTAACCTCGAGCGACCGATCCACTCTTCGATTTTAACTGGTGCCGCGACCAGGATCGGTCGACATGACTTTCGGCGGACGATGGGGAGGCTACTCCAGGGCGGGGGCGACATCCTGGTGACAGGCCCCATGGAGCAGAAGTTACAGGCTGCAGCGGTGATACAAAGCCAGGATCCGGGATGACATCATGGTGAGAGAACCCGGGTAGAAGAAGCTCCACGCTCAAGCAGTGAAGACAACGCGACAACGGGGGAGGGCTGCATTCTCGACGGCAGCGCCTGCCATCAGCGCGGCGATCGAAAATTCGAGCCGGAGTTCGGAAGCTGAGGAGACATCTTGGCGAGAGGCTCCAGGGTGCAGACGCTCCACACCAGCGCTTCGGCTTCGGACCGATTCAGCGTCTAAAAGTCCGACGAGACGAAAGGTCCAACAGTGGATATTCCGTGTCCATTGACCTTTCATCTCGTTGGACATTCAGGCTTTATTGGAGCTTCAGGCTTTCAGGCCTGGAGCTCCAATTCAGACTTTATTGGAGCTTTCGTCTCGTTAGATCTTTCGTCTCGTTGGACATTCATTCTCGATTGGACCTCCCATCTAGGTGGATCTTTCGTCTCGTTGGACATTCAGGCTGTTACTAATAAATGAATGTCCGGAGCACTCTAAAGTTACTTGAATGCCCTCCACCGCAATATGGTAGTCGGACCTTCTCCATTTTCACATGCAATGACACTTACACGATAATTGGAAGGGAAATGTAGAAATGTAAGAAACAGCGCAAAGGACAGGACGTAGATTAGACGACAAACACGCGGCGCTGACTAACAACCAGTTTTATTGCTTGCAGGCGGCTTATATACACATCTACACAGCAATGGAAAGGGAAAAAAGGAAATACAGATAGCAAGGGAGGAGGAAACTACACAAGTTATTGTCGCATGGTCATCGATAAGTAAAGCCCAGTTATACATTTGAAAGATACCCGATTTCATTTTCATACAGAAGCACGGAAGGTTTGCTTACACATTTATCGCCCCTCTGACTAATGCAAAAGGCTTCAAAATTTCACGTGTGCGTTTATTTGCATATCTTCGAATAATGCGACACTCATCAAACATGGCACTTACACTGGCGACTTACACGTGATTTTTGAAGCCTTTTGCATTAGTCAGAGGGGCGATAAATGTGTAAGCAAACCTTCCGTGCTTCTGTATGAAAATGAAATCGCGTATCTTTCAAATGTATAACTGGGCCTTACTTATCGATGACATGTGACAATAACTTGTGTAAGGTACTGTGTAGATGTGTATATAAGCCGCCTAGACGACAAATCTACGTGCACCAACCAGGCGTTCTAAGGGAAATGTAGGCCTAACCTCTAAAACCATTTGAGTCTTTATTGACGCAAGCAAGCTTGCAACGTACTCGCAAGCAAGCTTGCGAGTACGTTGCTGAGAGTGCGGACTTCAGTTTTTTCACGGACATCGTTTTTTGTTTGTGCACTAATATCAGCGAAAAAATAATTTTCCCGAGCTTCATGCGCATACGTGGGCGCTTAGCAAACAAGCAAACAGTCACGTGCTCTTCCATCCAAAAAAAGGATACGACATCGCCTGACACTCACGTGAGTGTGCGTCAACTGCTCGCAGCTCGTAAGAAGCGGTCGATGCGGATGAATATTCTCAGTTCGGCCTCATCAAGGCGTCAGTTTGAGTGTCATTTGTCATGATTTCACATATTAATCAGTTATTGAGATAAAACATCCAACATCTTTCCTTCTGGTATAATTTCGTGCCCACTTATACAAACGACGTTACTGTGCTTCATGCTGTTACCAGAGCAAGCCGAAATACAAGCTTCAAGCCTTGGAATGATGATACGTTTTCAAATCTGGAAACTCTTCAAAAACCTTCTTCTTTTCATCGATTCCCTTTTTCATCTGTCCGCAACACTAGAAATTTGGCGATGCCCTCAGCAGCATAGACTCAGCACCAGGACATACAGGGTGTTACATCGATAAATGGAACACTTCAAAACTTTTCTGAGCGTATCGCTGCTCCGTTCGTGCTCAAACTTCACACGGAGGTCGCATTTTGTGATATATTTTGTTTGGCACTGGGAACCACGACAGTAGATACCTGTTTATTCTGAAAACACATAATATCGATTATCGACTATGACTAAACAGCTACCATTATGGACGGGCAAGCTGATCTTGGATCGGTGATGCCACCCGGGTTATGTAAAACGAAACGAGCAATCACGATTCACGGTACTCCAACGGTAGCAAGGAGCCGAATGACGTAGCAGACGAACAGAAAACCTGTTTTGTCGATAGCTTAGGATGGCCACAAATAATTGCATAGCAGCTAGTACAAATCATAATACTGTATTCCTGCGCTTCATTGTTGTCAATACCAGTCATCTGGTTTCAGATCAGCTGTCGTCAGTTGTGCTAGGTTACCCCACTTTCAGAAATAAGGGTTACAATTCTTTGTTCCCGTTTGTTGCTTTGTTGTCGTTTTACTTCTATTATTATTCTGCGCGTGCGTGTCTCTGCTTGTAACACGGCGTCATGGGATCGTTCACAGAATACAAAAAGGCATATCCTGTTCACCTGCAGTGAATGATATCATCATCATAACGTCATATCACAAGCATAGAATGTTTGCCGTTTGGCTGTCTTGAGAGACAGGTAAGGTGTTCCGTACATAACGTGCCTTATGAGAAAGCTTAAGTCGGATGACGTCTCGTTCCTTCCCTGCTGCCAGTTTGTGCTTGATGCGATGAATTTGGTTAGCTGGGTCATGGTGCGTTGAAGTTGGAGTACTGCATGGGAGCCTGATCCATCCTGTGGGATGGTGAGTCCGAGTAGGCTCAAAGGCCAAATGCGCTCAAAATTTAAACATCCTGAAAACGTTATTTCCGCATAGTCGGCCTAAAATACTGCATGCATACTTAGGCAAAAAAGGCTATAAGTTCGTTTTTAGGGGACTACTTGATTTTGCCCCAATCATTACACCCTTTAGGAACTAAATGTGAGCCGACGGACGATTAGCCCACCACCCGGTTGGTCACTTCCGATACTCCCCAAAGGACGAACTGGTGAAATGAAGGCGCAAAAAAAAAAGAAATGAACATAGCATTAGCAGGGATCGAAAATCTGACTCACGCAACAGTAGCCAAGGAGCAGCATACGTTACCACACCGTCAGACGGAATTGTCAGTTTACCTTCCCGAACGTTTTGCCCTCTAGCTTAACCTAATACATTTAACTGAAAACATGCGATGACCAGCGTGTGCCGTAAAATGCACGCTAGAAAAAGGAAAGAAAATGGACAGCTAGAACAGATATTTTGCTTCTAGTCTCGAATTTGTTCCCACTTTAGACTTCTTACCACGCAGGAAGCTGAAAAGGCCAATATTTTGACCATATAGGCTCAGAGTTTCTTCAAGCCTTCAGTAAAAGTACATTTGGTGCTCTTCACGTGTTGCACAAATGCCGGTAAATAATTTTTACCGGCAAAGCACCTCGGACCTCGCTTTGTCCGGGGCTTGGCATCCGTGTACCCAGTGTTGCGCATGCACGGGGAGCATTGGAATGGATTGAATCTGATTTGTATTGGATTGGATTAAACTAAATTGTATAGGATTGGATTGGATTGGAATTATATATTGCCGCGAACCATGTATGGGTTTGTTTATTTATTGTATGTTTGCACTGCCCGGCCGCACCCAGCTGTGTTATCTGTGTCCCAAGCGAAGCGCGTGTTCCATTCTTTATTTTTTATGCCGCACGGGCTATCTTATTCATATAAGTAGACTGTTTCGCCCTAACGTCGCTAGCCTAGAATAATCTTCTTTTATCTACACTATTCTGCATGTAAATCGACAGTTGCAGAACCAGGCGCGCCGAAAGATAAAAAGCCTGCAGAGCAGACGCCCCGCCATTGGACTCGCCGACGCTCGCCGACACTCGCCTACGCATGTCACTTTATGTACTGCTGGTTCGCCGTTTGGGTATTCTTCACAAGTTCACTCCAATAAACATTGTTTCCTTGAAGACAACTACGTCATCTTTGGCTTCGTGACAATATACTGTACACACGCGTTGTCACTCATTTACATGGGCGAGTGGGACAATGCCACGGGTGATTTACGCTAAGAAAGATCCCTAGTGCTTCGCCCACTCGTCATTATTCACATCGTGGAGATGCGGGAATTTTTTCGCAGTAATTCTATCTATTTACACTTTTGTGTACTCGAGAGGTATGAGCTTTAGAACATAGAAAAATCGTCCTGTAAAGCTTCATCGCCAAATGTACCACTTACACATCAGATAGCGGAATTTCCAAAGGCCGGTAAGTTTACATAGCTTGTGTTCAGTCGACCAGCCTAACAAGAAACAAGTACACAGTTTTGCGCGAAGTCGAAACACTAAAAGGGAATTGCATAGCAACCTGCGCACATATATACTCGGAACTTCGGTCAAACCCCTGCTGCCACGTCTTCATAATTCTCTCTGATTTTTATGTGTTCAGGTCTTTATCTGGCTCTTTTTAAAGGGATTAAGAATGCCAAATGCAGCAGTATAATTCGACGGAGCCAGCCTTTCGCAACCCACTCATCTCTTTACCAGACTCAAAGCCGTCTTTTTACCCAAACGACACTACGAACAATTGAAAAACATTGAAATTTTAAGCCACACGATGACAACGGCGACGTAATGAATGAATACCCGGCCTCTTCGGTTCAAGAGCACCACAGCGCTTAGTTGCGCACATCCCCACAATATGTTTAATTTACTAAGCCCATCTCCCCTTTATGTTTAATTTACTGCAGTGCACGGCAGCTCAGTGTGCGAGGTACTGACTGCGCTACTGAGCACAAACTTGCGGTTGGTGACTACGCATTGCAACGTAGGAGACGCAGAAGCATCAGTGTGTCTACATTTGAGCGCATGTTACAGATCATTAGGCGTCATCAATTAATCAGTAGCCGTCCACCATGCATGGCTGACCGCAAAATAGTGGCTATATATTTTGTCCTGAAATCCCTGTTTTAGCACATGTTTAATATTTTCATAATAGATATCGGGATAATAGATACGGCTGTCGGATATCGCTCTGGGATCGCTCTCGGATCGAGTAGCGTACAACTATTCACGGATGGACAACTATACTTGAAACGGAGGAGCGAACAAGAGAGAGCGCCAGCCGCCGATGCTGCTCGAATGCAACTATTTATTCTCATAGCGTTTCAGATGATTTTGTGTGCGCGTTAGTTCTAGTCAACCATTAGGGAGTGCTGCAGTTAACTCAACAAGATAGCCCATCCGTTGCCAAAAACATCAATTGAGCAGTGCTTCGTTTTTCCAGCTTAAGAGGAATTGGCGAAATTTTGTGACTTCTGGGACAGTTTTAACACCCCATTAATCATACGATGGTACCCTGTGCCGCGAACAAAGAGATTAGTCTCCTAGATTTCAATACTCACAATCATATTTTCTTGTTGGTTTTGTGGTGGAATTATTTTTAGGAGGTTGGCAAAAGCCATTCGTTACGGCACGTTCATATCCAACGCTTTATATTGACGCAAATTTGAGGCCTGTACACGACTACCGCTACTGTCAAAACGCTCATTTATTAACGTAGTGTAACGTTTGCCACAACGCAATTGAACCTATCGCTATCGGCTTAATAACAAAACATGCGTGTTTTGAATAAAACAGTGGGGCCTCAGTATTGCTGAACCCTTCGTCTCAGTGGACCTTTCATCACGTTGGACATTCAGGCTCGATTGGACCTACAGTCTCAGTGGATCGTTCGTCTCGTTGGAACTTTCGTCTCGCTGAACATTCAGGCTCGATTAGACCTTTCGTCTCGTTGCATCTTTCGTCTCACCGATTACGTGACGAATTGTACCTTTCGACTCGCTGGACCTTTCGTCCCGTTGGACATTCAGACCACAAGCGCGTGATCTTTCGTCTCGTTGGATATTTCGTATCGTTGGACATTCAGGCTCGATTGGACATTCCGTCTCGGTGGATCTTTCGTCTCGTTGGACATTCAGGCTGTTACTATTAAATGAATGTCTGGAGCACTCTAAAGTTACCCTGAATGCCCTCTACCGCAATATGGTTGTGGGACCTTCTGCATTTTCACGTGCAAGAACTTTTACACGATAATTTGAAGTAAAATCTAGGCCTGGCACCTCTTATTGCCATCGTATAATTTGAGTCTGCTTGCAACGCTATTGACGAAAGCAAGCTTGGTCGCGAGTACGTTGCTGAGAGTGCCTAAATAGGACTTTAGTTTATTCATTACGACCTGTTTTATCATCCGGGTAATCTATAAGGGTTTTTCTTGTTTTTTTTTTTTGGTGTGCAATAATATCAACGGAAAAATATTGTTCCCGAGCTTCATGCGCATGGCAGACACGTGAGCGCTTAGCAAAGAAGAAAACAGTCACGTGCTCTTCCATCTAAGAAAGGAGGGTGCTACAACCATCGCCTGACACTCAACGCGTACGCGCGCGAATGTCCGTCAACTGCTCGCAGCCCGTAAGAAGGGGTCGATGCGGATGCGGGTTGTATATTTTCAGTATCATCAAGGCGTCAGTTTGATGTGTCATTTGTCATCCAGAATTTCACATATTAATCAGTTATTGAGATAAAACATCCAACTTGATTATCTTCTCTTCTGGTATTTCGTTTAAATTTCGCGTCCACTTCTACAAATTATGTTATTGTGCTTCACGCTGTCACAAGAGCAATGCCAAGTTCTTACCATGCGGACGCGCACTATTTTGGATGTGTTGTTAGAGTTCCGAAGGCTTTGAGGGCGCGTCAGAAAAGCAGCTCATTGCTTTCTGGATGGCTTACTCTGTCTACTAGCTGCTCTTTTTGCAGCCACAATATATTAAGTATATAACAATACGCAAAAAATGAAAGTTTGCCAGCAAGCAATACAAGGAAGTCGAACTGCGAGACTGACCTAGAGGCGTCATTATTCAGCAGCAATGAGCATTATATAAATCAGACAAGTAGTAATAAAAAAGTTTAAAGCTTATAAAGTAGGAGTGGTTCCCTATCCGGGAATAAGTGATGACCGGGCGACCGACGCCCAGACAGTAGTTGTTGGACTTCCAGGTGAGCTGGTAAAGTTCTCCCACACCATTGGAGGGGGAGGGGAAGACAAGAGCAATACCGAAGAGATAGCTGCAATTTAGGCTTATCTTGTGCATGCGCTGCGCTTCTTGAATGAATTCTTTCTTGTTGTCTTTTCGGGATTAATATTTTTGGCGATTGGTTCAAACGCATACATTCATAACTTCTGTGTGACACTGATTTCTAGTAAAACCTGGCACAATGTTCCTCACATTATGGGGTGTGCAACAAAACTAACAAGTAAAATCGGGCCAAGTGTTTTGATATAACTCCCTTTCTCACAAAGGAGCACTCATGGTATCTCAGTAATGTGGCTCATTGATTTCGGTTCATTGCACGTGTTAAGGCCTACCTTATTTCTCAACCAACCACTTTTTATTGAGTCACCGTAAAATAGAGTGTTCGCATGAGAACAACTTCTAAAACAATATTTAAACAAAACATATAAAGCACGTAATATATACTTTCTAAGGCTCCCTTGGGCCTAAAAATGCTTTATGGTGTGCACCAACAATCTGCGTTTATGTTTCCAAAAGTTTTACGTTATAGCCTAACCTAATACATTTCACTGAAAAATGCGATAACCAGCATTAACCTGTAAAATACACGCTAGGAAAAGGAAAGAAAATGGACAGCTACAACAGATATTTTCCATTTAGTCTCGAATTTGTTCCCACTTTAGACTTCTTACCACGCAGGAAGCTGAAAAGGCAAATATTTTGACCCTATAGGCTCAGAGCTACTTCAAGCCTTCGGTAAAACTATATTTGGTGCTCTTGATTGTGCATAATGCACGTGTTGCACTAATGCCGGTAAATACTTTTTTGCAGTAATTCTATCTATTTACACTTCTGCGTAATCGAGAGGTATGAGCTTTAGAACATAGAAAAAATCGTCCTTAAAGCTTACTCGCCAAATTTAGCACTTACGCATCGGAAAGCGGAATTTTCAAACGGCAGATACGTTTAGCTTGTGTTCAGTCGACCAGCGTAACAAAGGAACTAGTAGAAAATTGTGCGCGAAGTGGAAACACTAAGAGGAAATAGCAACCTGTGCGCATACATACTCAAATTTCAGTGAAAACCCTGCTGCCACGTCTTCATCAGTCTCTTTCAATTTTTCTTGGTTTAGGTCTTTACCTGTCTCTTTTTTTAAATGGGTTAAGAAGGCCAAATGCAACAGTATAATTTGATGGAGCCAGCCTTTGGTCACCCACTAAACTCCATACCAGCCCTGAAAGACGTCTTTCTAACAGAAAAACAATACGAACACTTGAACAACATTGACATTTTACGCCACACGACGACAGCGATGACGTAATAGATAAATACCATACCCCGCATCTTCGGTTCAAGAGCACCACAGTGCTTAATTGCGCACATCCCCACAATACGTTTTTTTACTAAGCCCATCTTCCCTTTATGTTTAATTTACTACGCAGCGGCAGCTCAATGTGCACGTTACTAACTGCGCTACGGAGCACAAACTTACGGTTGGTGACTACGCAGAGTAACGTAGGAGACGCAAAAGCATCAGTGTGTCTGCATTTGAGCACACGTTATAGATCATAAGGCATCATCAATTAATCCGTAGCCCTCCACCATGCATGGCTGTCCGCAAAGTACTGGCTGTATATTTTGTTCCGAAATCCTGTTTTAACACGTTTAATATTTTCATAATGAATATCGGGATAATGGATACCTCTGTCGGATATCGCTCTTGGATCGCTCTCGGGTGGAGTGACATACAACTATTGGGGGATGGACAACTATACTTGAAACGAAGGAGCTAAATCAATTGAGCAGAAGTTCGTTTCTCTAGCTTAAGAGTAATTGGCGAAGTTTTGTGATTTCCGGGCCAGTCTCACACGCCATTAATTATACGATGGTACTTGTGCCGCAAACAAACAGATTAGTCTTATAGATTTCCATGCTAAAAATCACACTTTGTTTTTTGTTGATGGTAAAACTATTTTGAGGAGGTTGACGGAAGCCATCCGGTACGGCACATGTCCAACGCTTTATATTGACGCAAAAGTGAGGCCTGCTACCTGCACTGTCACAACGCTCATTTTATTAACGTAGTGTAACATTTGGCACAACACACTTGAACCTATCGCTACGGCTCAAACTTAAAAAAATGCGTATCTTGAATGAAAAAGTGGGGCCTTAGTATTGTTGGACCGTTCGTCTCAGTGGACCGTTCATCTCGTTGGACATTTAGGCTCGATTGGACCTTCAGACTCGGTGGATCTTTCTGTCTCGTTGGGACCTTCAGACTCGATTGAACCTTTCGTCCTGTTGGATCTTTCGTCTCGTTGGACATCCAGTTGGACCTTCAGACTCGGTGGATCTTTCGTCTCGTTCGACATTCAGGCTCGATTGGACCTTTCGTCTCGTTGGACATTCAGGCTCGCTGATCACATGACGAATTAGACCTTTCGTTTGGTTGGATCTTTCGTCTCGTTGGACATTCACGCCACAAGCGTCTGTGTAACGCTCTAAACCAATTCGCTCGACCACTGGGGATACTGGACGGGTCACACTGGGCCGCTTGACGTCTGTGTTTAAACACAGAACATTCGGGTCAGCACAATAGACATGCCATTTGTGAGAGCATGAAACCTATAGCTGCACATGCCCGTCCCCTTCCCTCTACTCCTAACTCGTGCACGCATAAACCGGCAACCGGTTCGTGCGCGTGCTTAGAAGTGAAGGACACCGGCGAAAATGTCGCCCTATAGCCGTTCAAGATGGGCAAGGACTCACGTCGACGTGCATGGCGGGCAGGTTGCTGTTCATCCAGGAGGGATGCGCAGCTACTCGACAAGCTAGAACTTGCCGCAGCAACGGCGGCGGCAGCGGCATTTTGTTGTTTTCGCGCCCATTTGCGCTTCTGTTCAGACCGACGCTCCGTAAATTCTTGCTGTTCTTCTTCCGAGCGAAAGACATGCGTTGTCCCATAGCGAGTTAAAACTGGAAGGGCTTGAGCTTTATTCTAGCGGACCAACATGTGGCTGTCCGTTTTCCCTCCCACGTCGTAAGCATCTTACAGTCTGTGCAACACACCACTCAAACCAAAATCGCTCGACCACGGTGGATAGCTGACAGGTCGCATTGAGCCATGAGACTTGCACATTTAAATCCCCACTATCACAACGGGCATGTCACGGATACCGGCATGACACCTAGCTGTGCGTGCACGCCCCCTCTTTGCACCCCCCACACGTGCACATTACACCAGCAGCCGGTGATGGGCGCGTGCGTAGGCGGGAAATACACCGCCGGCACTGACGGGGCTACCGTCGTTATCAACCGATTGCGCAACTCGTTAAGGAGGCATAGCTGGTGGCGAGGGAAATGACAGTTATGAAATAGGGGTCGGCGGTGGCGAGGAGGAGCTCCGGAGCGGCGCCGAGTAAAGCGGCTTCAGCGGAATTAAAACTGGGGGGCTTAGACATATACTGCTTCGCAGCAAAAATTTAGAGAGGCGAAGATTTTCGTCCAGAACGACAACTCCCGAGCTGCAATGAAAAAAACATAAACGTATTTGGAAAACCGCGAAAAGAGACAAGGATCAGAGCAAGGGATATAGTTGGTTCATGATAAACTTCAGTTTGATAAAAGAAAATGTACAGACGCAACGGACTTTGGGCTGGCCTTCAACAGGTGACCCTAGCGCCGCACTCGCCATGACTGGCCTTTAGCACGGGAAGGTTGTGGTTTCCTCCGTAGGCTGCCATGGTGCTGAGCGTAGAAAATCACGGGGGAAAACTTGCGCCGTAGTCGGATTTACTATCTGCGATCGGGTCCTCAAGGTGTGAGGCGAATCGCCATGCGAGTTTACTTTGATGCCTCCTACATCCAATGATTCATCTTATTTCAAATTGATTCCCCTTAGTTTCTTTCGTCATCCAACCCGATTTATTTGGATCCATCTTCCCTCCCCATTGGTTCATGGTTGTTCAGTTTGATTCATATTAATTCATTTTATATATCGAATACCATTGAATGAACCACTTATTAAGCTAAATCCAGGTATTTAACGATTCACTTTTTAACTTAACATAATCCACCTTCATTCCTCTTAATTCTCATTGACTCCTCTCCATTTTCTTTCTATTCTTTCTTACTTCTCTCTGATCCATCTGAATTCACATTGGTTCCTGCTAATTCACGTTTATCTATCTTAATTCACTTATCAATTCACTGCAATCACTTAGTTCCTCTCAATTCAAATTGATCTTCTTAATTCGCTGTGTATTCCTTTATAATGCACTTCGATTTATTTTGTTAACTTTGCTTTCTGCTTATTCACTTCGATGTAACTTAGTCAAGCAATACAATTTACTCTGATTCTTTTTAGTTCAAACTGATTCCTTTTAATTCGCGTTTTCCTCATTTTTATTTCACTTGGATCCATCCTAATTTACTTTAGAAAGCTGTTGATTCGGTTTGATTCACTTTAATTGACTTTTATATAACTTATTCATTGAGTGATCCGCTTTAATTCACTTGAATTAAAATCGATTCCCTTTTATTCGGCATATATTGACATTTATTTCGCACTGTTCGCTTTGTCCTCTTTCGTAATTTACATTGATTCATCTTAATTCACTTTGAGTCCGTTAATTCAATTTATCCAACGTAATTCATTTATTTATTCACTTCGTGTAATTTTGATTCCTCACAATTCACATTGATCCCTCCTAATATGGTTTGTATTCCTTCTTAATTCGTATGGTTTCAACTTAATACACTGTGAATTTTGTGAATAAACTTCGATTCATCTTTATTCACCTTGATGTAACTTTATTCACTCAGTAATTGAATGAATTTATCTTTATTCCTTTTAGTTCGCTTTGATCCCTTTTAATTTGGTTTGATTCCTTTTAATTTGGTGCGGACGGAGATCGAATGGAGAATGAGCGAGATAACGACAAATTTACAAAAACACCATTTCCCCTGTTTTCTTGCTTAGGAGTACAATTTTGGAAAATCCAGCCTTAGTGAGCTCCTACGTCATGATATGAATGCACTCCTGAAATTTCAAGTCTCTAGGGGTAGCAGTTTTGGCTGGGAGTTGAATCAGTGAATCGGTCAGTCGGCTGGGCGCTTCTCTTTGTAAGTATAGATTTCAATAAATGGTGCTAATGACGAACGTAGTGATAAGCGGCTCGGGCCCTATTCTCGACTTCGTAAGTTATCCGTGAAGTTGTAAAGCGTAAGCAATCAGTGACGTATGCAGGTATAGCTCTGATGGCACGCAGTGTAATTTGACGCTTAGCTCATTAAAATCACGACCAAGCTATCAAATAATGCGGATAAAAGATGTAAAACACTTCACATGCATTATAAAAGTTGAGACGGCAGCTGAGGCTGTCAAGGGAAACACATTTCTTTAGGTGAAAAATGGCGTCAACCTTACAATGCGATAAAGTAATGTTCATCCAAAAGCGAGTGAAAGGCGGGCGTTGAGCTAAAGAACATCTCATATTCTTCTTTTACCGTATCTATTTATTTCTTTCAATCGCTTTTACTAACATACCATATTTACTCGATTATAACCACCTTCTTTTTTCCACGATTGTGGTGCCCAAAGTGAGTGGGGTGCTTAGATTCGAAAACATAAATTAACCTTCGACCCTCACACACACACACTTTTTTGCGGCGGTATCTCGACGAGACGGGGGTAAGGAATAATGTTTCATTTGGTAAACATTCAAGAGAAAAGGTTTTGCAGACAGTGAACCCACTGCTTACGTCTGATACTCAGCCATTCTCACTACCACCCGAGTCAGTTGCACCGTTTCAACAGCCGCTTCCTGTACCCCACAGCAGGTCGTCTTCTGTTCTGTCGAAGTGGTTTGTAATTGAACACTTCATAAATGACCTGGTCAACTTGGACCCGCTAACACGCACCCAAAATCTACCTTGAGATGGTTGCTTAGAAACAGGGGTGCTAAGATTCGACTGCAGACATTTTTTCCTAATTTCTTTTTCTGAAAGTAGGGGAGGGTGCTTAGAATCGCGGGATGATTAGAATCGCAAAAATACGGTAGTTCAGCTCTGTGCTTCAATGCAAGCTTTGTTGCGTTATCACCTTCCCGGCCGTCACTGCGGTCGCGTTATCGTCTGCTGCTAGGTCACACGTTTATGGCGTGACCACAGAAGAAGACGGCAGTGACCATCGGTTGTATGACGTGGTAAGGATATACGCCTGATAACAGAGAGCTTTAGCTGACCATTTGTTGATAGTCCGCTGCGCTCCGATAGCAAGCGGGAGCGCCATTGCGCATGCGTAGTGCGCTAGGGCGCTAGCGGTGATACCGGAGCGGTGCCCCGCTCCGCTAGCCGGGTTCTCTCGCCTTCACGCTACCGCGCGGAATTCCAACATGGCTGCCCCCAGCGAGTCGAGTGCGCTACGGCGAACTCCATTTCTTCAGTTGAAACACGAGAGATGAAACCGCGAAAGCGCTTCCGGATAGGCTCCGTGCGCTGCTACGGTGGCGACACCGGTGACTAAGGTCCCTGACCGGTGACTAACAACTAGCGCCCCCTCCGGCCACTCGCGGCATTTTTTTGATGTTCTTCGCGCCTGCTTCAGCTACGGTGCAATGGTTAGCACCTCTGGGCAAAGCGTGCTGTATTGCGGCTTTAAAGACATTCGTAACATTGACGCACATTTTTTTTGTTTTGTTTTTGTTTGTTTTTTTTTTTTTGTTTTTTTTTTTTTTTTAAGAAAAGCGTGAAACGGGGTCTCCAGCTGTTCGCCGCACACCATGTTAAAGGCGTCCGGGAAGAGTTAGCGGCCGCGGCCGGACCGTCCGACATTCTTGGCAAGCGCGTTGCGCAAATGAAAGGTGAGGACTACGACGTTCGGTTGAAGGTGAGTACAATAAACGGGAAGGAGTTAGGTTCTAAACACTCTAAGGCATGGCTGTTTTTATGAAAATTTCAGCGAACTCAAGGGAGATTGTCGGGCAAGCTGCGCGTGTAAATCCGGGTGCCGCGGCTGGTGTAAGCATGCTGCTGCGGTTGCCATTTTCATCAGTGAGCACGACATCGTTTCGTGCACTGACGTGCCTTGCGAATGGAGAAAACCTACATATCGACCTAAGCTTGACAAAAAGAAGTCAATCGAGGAGCTTTTTCCAAGTAAGGTTGTTATTAGCATTCCTACATTTGTATCGTACGCCCACTGCCTCGAACCTCAGCGCCTAAACTTTGGCGCAGGCCGGCCACCACCAGCACCGACCCTTCAGCCTGTGGATCCAGCCGCGGTTCTGCAGGCGTTCCCGGGTGTGAGCTGTTCCCTAACCCGTGTGCAGTGTTGTACACGTTCCTCTAAAATAGGAACGAAAGCTCGTTCCTCGTTCCTTCCCAATTTTGAAACGAGTTCCCGTTACACGTTCCTTTATTGCGAAAGGAACGCGTTCCAGTTCCACTTCGAAAATTGGAACGTGTCGTTACATTAACGTTACAATTAGGTTTTTAAATTAAAATATAGTGTCGGATAATCCTGGCGCAAAATTAAGTGAGAAATTTAAAACTCACATCGAGCTACGCATATTATACGAATATTAACACCGCCGGCAGCAGATTATCTGGAAATAAAAACGATCAAAAGAAACGCTCCTAGGCGGATTTTTTCAAGGAGCACCGGACAAACTCCAGACGGGTCGAGGACATTTCGGTGCAGGATGTATCGGTGCGGAAATTTCGGTGTACGGACATTTCGGTGTACGGACATGTCGGTGTACGGGCGTTTCGGTGCTCGGACATTTCTGTGTACGGACATTTCGGTGCGCACACTTTTCGGCGACCAAATTATCCGGTGCTTGCCTGTTTGCGACAGCCGTTATATTTTTATTTCCGCTTAACATGGCTCATCTGGAGCAGTGAATTTATTTTTTGATTGATGCCATGTTTGATCTTTGCCAGGTATTTATAGAAATTCTGCATTTATATATTTTTGTTTAATACCTTTTCGTGGGGACACCTGTTATGCAGCTGATTTAATTCTTCAGCACACGTATTTTACGACAGGTTGTTAATTTATATTCGCTCTTTTTTAGCTAAGACAATAAACCGGTGTTTAGGATGGTCTAACGCCTTTTTTGTATTTTTTTTAAATTACGCACCCTCAAATTACATGAATTACATGCACACTCTCAATATCCAAAACATAACAAACATTAGCTAGCCCCCCAGAATGCAGAAAATCTTGTGAAGAGTATTACGTAGGCTGGGCTGCGCTTGCTAAAATGAATTTGTGAACACTGGTATAGGATTGTTGTGGAGGAAGAACGGGCCTTTTTGAAAACAGCCGCAGCTTCTATATCTCCTAAATGTTGATTAAGCGCGTGCGGGTTGTGCATACAATTACCACCCATTCTGTTCGGGAAAACCACCCTCCATTCTATGTTTACATGCTTACATTCACCGCATTTTAATTTTTTGTCCTAGCACCCCCCCCCCCCCCCACACACACACACACACTCCCGCCTTTACGCTTGAATATCGACCAGATTTATTTTTCAGTCATTATATTTTCAGTTTCCCCTGAAAATCTTACAGGCCTGGCGGAGTTCACGGTCTCCGAAGCGTCACCGCAGGGATACAGGAAATAGCTTTACATTCACCATGAGCTCACAAAACCTCTATAATGTGCAACAAAAAGCCACCCAAAAAGCCGCTGAGGACCCAATGGCCACTTTCGTTGGTCCCTGTCTCCCCCCTCGAGGAACAACCCTTCCGCGCGTCGCGGTCATACCGACGGCGCCCCCTCTCCAGTAATCGCTCTTTCTTCGCCTTCAGTCGCCTTATTGGGAATTAACTCTTCCAGTCGCGCATATCATGGACACCCAGTATACATCGCTTTCTTCCATTATAAGGAGAAAAAAATTGAATAGGCTGGTGTGACGAGAGCAGTAACCCTCGTCTTCAAGTTTTCGAAGTGACACCCCTCTCTCTCTACTACCAAGGGGGCTGGTAGCCGGCGGGGCTCAGCCTTCCCCTCCCCAAACTAACGCCACCGTAAGTGCGATCGTTGGTTGGTTAGTTTTAAGTAGAACCGACACCTAATGCAACGAAGACGAGATTTATTGAGAAAATAATGAAACCGGATTGTACATGCGCCTAATTGACCTCGTTTTTTCTGTTGCTGTTTTTTGCGGAAGTTTTGCTTTGGGGGGGGGATGGACTAAAAGCAGCAGCGTCTTGCATCGTTGGGGGAAGTGAAAGCAAAGTGCTTTGGTAACACTTAAATCATTAGGGTTGTTCACTTGAATGTTAAAATAAAGAAAAAGGTTTGAACGGATGCAAATTAACCACGTTGATTTTTACCATCTAGTACTACAGAAATTGGGTTTTACGTGGCAATGCTTCGCCAGGGTTTAGCGTTCGTTTCTACGCATGGCGGCGCAAGCACAAGTATAGAACGTAAAATCATGTCAAGTCACGAAATTACAATATTAAAGCTAAATGTTCAAAGAATGCCTGAGACATCCCGTGACTCAAAATGTCCGCACCGAAACGTCCTGCACCGAAATGTCGAACACCGAAATGTCCGGATCCCGTCTTAGACAATCTTTCCCCGCCAGGGAACAATTCTATCGGCCATACGCGCATCCTGGCCTCCCCAGACAAACGATGGCTGAAAAGAATTCTCGCGGCTACGCTATTCACCCGTCGAACGCCGCGTAAGTTCAACCAGCATGAAAGCAAGCACAAGCTGCGGCCTGCTGCGTGGTTATTCTTCTGCCTTTGACCTTCAAGGAAGCACGTACGGCTGAAGAGAAAAGCAGTAGCGACTTGTAGATTTTTGTACTCTAGCCTTGGCATCAAAAACAGCCAAATCCTAACGATGTAACGGCAGGAACGCCGTTCCTGCCGTTCCTTCAAAAACCTAACGAGTTACCGTTACAGTTCCACCGACCCTTAATGGAACGGTGGCGTTCCTCCGTTCCTCCAAAAAGGAACTAGTTCCAGGGACGCCGTTCCTTGTAACGCCGTTCCGTACAACACTGCGGGCCGTGTGCTGCAACATCAAGACAGCTGCCCGCGAACTGTATGTGGCACTTGCGATGGTCTGGTGGCCTTGATGGGCGCAATCTGGGTATCAGTCGATGCAGCACATAATCACGAACACGAGGATACAAAACAAGCAGGCAAAAACTGGTTATTTTCGCGCACACGGCGGAAACAAACGGGCCTGCTCACTATATACAGATGCAGATAGGTGTGTATGCCTCTTTGCGTGCTTACGTACCCGCGTGATTGTGCGCTGATACGGTGTCCGGTCTACGCGTTCTTTTTGTTGTTGTTGTTGTCGTCGTCGTCGTCGTCGTCGTCGTCGTCGTCGTTGTTGTTGTTGTTGTTGTTGTTGTTGTTGTTGTTGACACCACACGACCCTCCCCATCTGTCTGTCAACGGCCTGTTACGGCCCTTGGAGCGATGGAGAAACGGCGTTATTGGGGAAGTAAACGGAGACGGCAGCAGAGCAAAGTAGAAATAATATTCCTCTTGCAAGACAAACAGCCCGTAAAAAGTTCATTAAAACCCCGCAGTCGACCAGCAATAAGAAAGAAGGAATAACCATGATCGTTATTCCCGCTTCCAAAGGCATGGGGCCAGACTTCCATACTCAGTATTGACAACTAATGGGTTTTGCTTTTATCTCCGGCACTGAAAATGGCCACGCATCACGCACGAACACGCACATAAAATTTCCACGATGTACCGGGTACTACTGCAATAATACCCCTAAAACAGTATGGTGAAATAGGGCTCGACTGGGGTGAGCCCCTGCTCATTCCAGCTTGTCAAGAGACACACAGATGGCATTTTTCTTTGCCACCTCAGGTGGTACGGTCACCCCGAAACTGTGAACACGCGCAGTAACCCTAGGCGAAAGTGCAGCTGTTGGATGCGGCCGCTTCGCCACCCGTTTGGTGCAGAGACATACACGCGCAGAGTACACATCCTGCTTAGTTTACAGTGAAAGGCGTGTATGTGACTCGGAGCAATAAACATTAGGAATAAACTGCTCCCGGTGCCTTATCGAGCTTGAAAGTATAAAAAAATGGACGCTGGCTACTTCAGCTTGCAGGAAAAAGACAAAAACGCCGACCGTGATGTCTACTTCCGGGCTTGCTCGAGCCACCGCAGCCGTTGGCTTCCTGCGTGCCGGAAAAGGGCGAAATAGCACAGCTGTTTTGCTTCCTAGGCCACTCGCAACATTCTGGCGATGTTCTAGAGTTCCGTTGTAAACACACAAACATTTTGGAGTTTTTCTGCCTGTTTATACACCCACTTACATGGGACGACGTCGTTCATTTGTGTAAATAAGCCTCTGCTGCGCAATGTCTTCTTCGTAGTCGCTCCTGCTCTCACTCTCGAGGCAAATAAAGATAAAGCTCCTGTGTGACGGTCAGCCAGAAGCGCCAAAAGATAGAAGTTATATATATATATATATATATATCTATATATATATATATATATATATATATATATATATATATATATATATATAATATATATATATATATATATATATATATATATATATATAGGGTTTGGAAACGAGGGGCTCGTTAGGAAATACAGAAAGAAATTCCGGCAGTCTACAACGCCAAAGAAGGCATAGGGGAATGGTTAGATATTTTTTTTAGTTAGTGACGTTACATTATTTTTTTTACTAATTACGTGAGAAAGAAAGAAAGAAAAACACGCGCCCAGAGTGGGGACCGAACCCATCGAAAGGCGTGGGTTTTTTACGTAATTAGTAAAAAAAAATATTCTAACCATTCCCCTATGCCTGCTTTGGCGTTGTAGACTGCCGGAATTTCTTTCTGTATATATACCGGTTCGGAAGCTTGAACCCGTTCGCATCGCAAAACGGTTCAGAGCTGAATTATTAGCGAGGTGTAAAAAACGTCTTGCACTTAAAGTTAACCATAACACTCAAATAGAATTCTTGTTCATTCAAGGCGCTGCATTTTTTCAATAAGCGCGGTGCAGTATTGAGGTCAACTTTTAAAAAAACTACGCTAGAAGTCCAGGGAATGGAGAGTGATCCCACCTCTTCGCACGAACGCGCCCGACTTCGAAATTCAACGCAACAATACGCACAACGCCCTTTTATCTCACTGCACCCTTACCCGACGAGTCTACCACCCAATACACTCCGCCCTAACCAACCAGCAAACCATATTCTATCGTCTCCTTCAGGCCGCTACCTTCTACAAACACGTCATCCTCGACCAGATCGCACCCCCTTTCTACCCCCGCCAACGCCAACACTGCGACGCCCCGCTCATCATATTCCACCTCGTATGCTCCTTTCGCCGCCCCAGAGCAGTGGGAGGCTGAACTGACCAGCCCGGACCTGTCCCGCCAGAGGGTCTTCGTTTCTCGGGCCATCGAGTCGGCCCGGTCAAGAGGTATCCTGGACTATATAAAGGCGCTTCACCATCACCCCCGTCCCTTTTCCTCTGCTCTAATAAACGCCAACCACTTCTTCACCCTGATCTTACGTCGTCCTATAGGAAATGCATAAAGCCACCGCCAAGAGACATGAGTGTTGGATTTATTGGCCCCTCCTATTCCGTTTTATTGTACCGCTTGGATGTTTACAACGAGTTAAAAAACTGCCAATTATGTTCAAATTATTTGCTTGTTACGTCACTCATGGTGTCGAGCGGAAAGTTGGAAAGCTTTTTTTTATGTTTATCATCTCTTCTTGTGAAAAAAATGTCCTTCAGGCCATAATGGGTTTTCGCGAGTTGCCAACGGCTAGTTCTTCAAAATGAGGCAAAGTCGGGCTTTGTTTTCCTGGTCCATTTAACGACTCTTGCCAAGCGTGGAAGGAGACGCGGCAGAGAAATAGCGCCGATCGACCACACCACTGCGTTATCCGGCTTGCTACCACGACAACCAAGAGGAAATGCTGCCTGCATTCCTATAACAAAACAAGCCCTAAACAAAGACTCGTCTTTGCTGGCTGAACTTCAGCCCATCTCCCTCACGCCCACCACTGACCGCCTGACAACAACCGACTTCAGAATATGTGCACCCGTGCTTTCACCCATCCTTAACTGGTTTCGGTACGCGCCTTACTGCTCACGGCTGGCTCTTCGCTACTCCGACGCGTTCTTAATCGCAAATCACAAGGTGATAATCTATATTTGCTCTCACTTTCGGAGCACAAAGGGCATTTGATGATGTTAGTCAATCGGCGGTTCTTGAAGAGCTCGCTGGAACTGAAGCCGTGCCGCCTCGCCGTCTCGACCCGACGTGGGTCGAGAAAGTGGAACCTTTTAGTAGCTTCAAGCACACGCATAGGCTGTTGTGCGCGTTTGCTCGTAGTGTAAAATAGAGTGTGAATCTCGTGCAGGGCTGAGTAGGGAACAAAAGAAGACGAAACGACGGTAACGGAATGCCGAAACTGCTGAACAACGAAACGGGCGACAGGCAGCCGGTTCGTTAAGCGATCAAGTGTATGATCACTGAGACAGAGGAAATACGCAAAGCATGGTTGCTACGGTGCGCGGAAGCGGCTCGCGTAAGGGCGTGCGAGAAACTGCGAATTGCGGGCTTATGAAACCGAAGCAAAGTGTGCCCGTCCGGCCGATTGTAAAGAGTTCGCTAACATGAGGAATCCGATGGTAACGCGGTCCCAAAAATCTACCAATAAATCTTTTAATTAACTTTTACTTGCTACATTTGGGCGGCGCCAGAGATAGCCGAGCTCCCTTTTGCTTTGTTTTGTTTTGTTCGTTCTGTCCTCGGCGGCTATACCGTGATCACGAAAGATCGAATGCGTGGAGGAAAAGTTCGGCTACCTTCTGCTCTCTGTTTGAATACTACGGAGTTGTGTTTGACACATGAGCGCCGGCCTGGAACCCGTCAATGAAGCACCCACGAAGTATCAATATGGCGCAGTTTTTGTTACAAAAGAATTTCTTGCTGAAATTGCGGTATGCCGTGTTTTCTTTCTACTCGTCACAAGTTTTCTGTGCAAATTGTTTTTGCTATATTCCTCGACCCAAATCAGTTATGCTACCTTAACTAGTTGTTCTGCTAAACCAAACGTAACGGAGAGGGTGAGATTTATTTATTTATTTATTTTTATTTATTTATTTATTTATTTATTTATTTATTTATTTATTTATTTATTTATTTATTTATTTATTTATTTATTTATTTATTTATTTATTTATTTATTTATTTATTTATTTACATCCGTACACACACATACGCACACACACGCACGCGCTCGCTCGCGCACGCACACGCACGCACACGCGCGCAGAAAAGTAAAACGCTTCTTATAAACGCATAGCGCAACTGTGGGAGACGGGAAATTCCCCTAGACGATCCAACCAAGAAAAAAAGAGAAAGGTAGGGTGAGTAAAGAAAAACAGCCACACATCTACACAAAAACTGCAGCAACGCGTTTACAAAGTAGGACTCGGGAGCATGAAAGATGATATCCACCTCAGGCCATTCCATTCTGCTGCCCAGGCGGTGCCTCCCCCCCCCCCCCCCCCCCCCCCCCCCCCGCTAAACAAACCGTATACACACCACTGCAAATCGGTTTGTTGGTTGTATATTAAACTTTCGTCATTTTGAAGCTTGGAGCTAGTTACTTGTCACATGTTGTAGTTGGAGATGTTCGTGAATCCTACGCGATCTCGAAGCGTTACTGCCGCTGGCAACAACCATGCAGAATAAAATATTTGCGGGTGAATTAAAAGGTTTGGCCGCTGCCAGTGCTGGAATACATAGATAACAAAAATCCTGGTACATTGTTTCCCCTGAGACAACTAGGAAAAGCCCCGAGGTGACTGGAATCGTGCGTAATCGTGATTGAAACAGGGGTGAGTGAAAACTGTGTTTGCTTAGTTTTCGCCAGAACGAACCGGCAACAACAAAAAAAATTCCTGGCCATCTCCACTAACGTGAAACCTACGGAGGGCCGAAGCATGCAGTGTATAAGTGTAATCATGGCGCCTTGGCATTTTTGCCAACGGCGATGAAACCATTGGGGGGAGGGGGGGGGGGGGTAGAAGTATACAGCTTCGCTGTAAAAGCCTCCTGTCTTCCTGTCTTTGAAGCACGAAACGCTCTAGCGCGAAGCGTTGGAAAACGAGTGCCCCGGTGTTTTTTTTTTAGTACGCGTTACGAAACGTTCCAGCGAAAGGCGTAAACGAGTGTCCCCGTGTATTTTTTTAGTACGCGTTACGTTCCAGCGCTGGGCGTAAACGAGTGTCACGGTGTTTTTGTACCGTGACTACATGAGACGACGGTTACGACGACGACATGAGATCCCGTCAGCCGGAGCTCCTAAGGGGCTTCGCCCTGAAACGATAGCGAAGGAATATTTTTACAAGGGGCTGTTAGAGGCTAACTTCCCTGTAATCTTTTTTTTTTATCAAAAGAGCTGTTTAGGCTTCTAGTACCGCCGTCCAGAGTTACCAGAAAAAAAATAAAATGAAAAATACCGAGCGCACGTAGGCGTGCACCTCGTGCAGGAGCGCCCGATGTCGGCCAGATCGACCTTCGAGAACTCTCTGCCGAGGGTTTGGGGCGTTATCTCTCGCGTGCTGCTTCTCCTCGCCAGTTCGTGAGCGTCCTTCGCGCCTGAATTGGGGAGCACACACGCCGACATCGCTGTATACAGACGCCGAGTTGGCGAAGCCGGTTGCCGCGGGTTCTGGAGCGTGCTAATGCTAACGCGGTCCACTTGGGGAGAGACGTGAAAGCCTGCGGACAAAACAATCCGGGCCTGCCGGTCACGGAGAACTTTCAGCGGCAAGTTCGGAAATCCATGTGAGGTGCAACAGCCGGGTCTCCGACGAAGGGAGAGGAGCCGCCAGCTCCGCTGTTTCTCACCAGTAGCGCAAGCTACGCCGTTTTTTTTTTTTTTTTTTTCTTTGCGTCCGGAGACCGAGAAAAGCCTTTCGTTATCTCAGCGTCTCTACATGTGTCATGGCTGACTGCACTTTCTATCTACTCGCGTTGTATGCACACTCTCTCCCATCGGCCGCATGTTCGCCTCCGGTGCTTCATATTTTGATACAATGGGGTGTATGTTGCCCATGAAAAAAAAAAAATCCTCTCCAGCAATGCATTTTTGTTTAGAAGTGAAGCCGACTGTAAGGAGATCTGCGTAAACTTGGTCTTTGTAAGCTGGATTTCCCACACTGTGTGCTGCACAGTGAAGCCTATTCATAACGAAAAAATGGCCAACGCGACGGAAGGAAACGACCGGACGACGATCGTGCCGCGGCGGCGAAGCGCAAGCACGATGCCCGTCGGCAACCCCGAATACCTCGAAGCGGATAATGCAAGACGTCCGCGTGGCTACAATCCCTCCCAACGCTTCCTGCCAACCAATTCGACGTCGCTTCTGCGTGTGTGGTCGTTTGTGGTTTCCCGGGGACCTAGGTCCCGTTACCACGGCAACCAACAAACAGCCCCGCTGGTCATCCACCTTGAAGACAATGGCCCCGAGGTTTTTGAAGCGGACCTAGCTTTATTAATATGTGGGTGCACAAATCTTCCTCAACACACCCCCTGAATCTTTCTAGTGTAGCCCCTTAGCTATCCCGGATGATGGCTACTGCCGGAGCAGGCAGCACTCCATACCTGCATGGGTTGGACACAGAGCCATACGAAAAAGAGCGAGAGGAGCTTCCCGCGGCCATTGCCGCGCTCACCTGCAGTGATATTGAGAGAGAGAGAAACATCTTTAATGAACAAGTGAGGTCAGCCAGGCGGGGCGCCCGACTTGCTACACCAAATGGGGGTGAAGGTGTGATGAAGATTAATGAAAACTCTCACTTACACATGAATACTCAAACACAGAGACGCACACAAAAAGCACACACACAATCAGGCGATATAGTCATTTGTCTGAGAGTTCATAGCTCACTGACAAGTCCAGTGCTCCGGAGGAACGTTAGGAGCACTGTTGTTGCGCGACTTGCCATGCCGGTTGTAAGCCAGGGCCCAAGGAGGTGACTCGAAGAGATCTGGGCGGACGCGGGCAGGCCCAGAGAAAGCTTTGCCGTGGTACGCTCAAGTTCGTAGCGAGGACATGCGCAGAGAACGTGTTTCAGGTCCTCGCGAACTGTGCAGGTAGGGCACAGAGGTAAGGAAACTCGACGTAGTTTAAAAAGGAAATGCCTAGTGTACGCCACATTCAGTCGTATTCGATGCAGGACAGCTTCATCTCGCTTGCACAGACCGCTTGGCATCCTAAATCGACACTCTGGGTCTATTGTGTGCAACGGATCGTAGGTATTATTTGGGTCGGTCCACAGCAATCGCTGAGAACTCTTGAGCGTTTGTCGGTTTTACTTTATACGCACGGTTCTGAAGCAATAAGCTGAGACGCTAGCTTGCCGATGAGATCCATTGACGTCTGGCCGTCGGAAAGGTAAGCCACTGTTATGCTCAAGTGTATAGCTACGAAAAAAATGGGTAGCTGGCCAAACAGGCCGCTGAACAGTGTAGTAACAAGGTGAAATATATCCCATGGATGTCACACAACACTCCATGCTGGAGAGAATTCTTCTCTTCCAAGCACATGGAAGAACTTCGTTTTCTGCTCGTAAATCTGCAAATGGGCCTTACACTATAATGATCAGCTTCACCAACTGTTGTTGTATGCCGCATGTGCTAACATGAAGCCCGATTCGGTTCCTTGCGGATCTGGTTTGCAGGACAGTGGCTCTTGTGTACGCCCTCTTCTATTCTTGAGACTTAGGTGCAGATCGGAACAGAATTTGATTTGACGAGCCCAGGTTTGACACCTTCGTTTAAACACAACACTTCGAGTTCATGACGGTTTTGGTGCGCATGTGCTTGGTACGTATCTGCAACTTTAACGAACGTCGCATTTTTCCCTCATTACTTTGCAAACCAGCCCGTCATTAGTCGTCTCACGATGTAACGTATATAGGGTGTCTCAGGGAATACTTTAAGTAATATTTAAAAATAGACTTTTGGGAGTTAATTTTTTTGTTGTTGTTGTTTTTTGTTTTTTGCGCGAAGTGATCAGCGGCCATGGCGGGCGCAATATACGAGTCCCAATTGCTATTTAGAGCAACAATTAACAAGTACTTGTTAATTGACTTTTTAATTATTGCAGTTCAGCGTGTTATTCTAACGTGGAAATTGTAGAGGATCACCAGTCAACCCTATATGCAGCGTTAGATTTGCGGAAATATTATTGACCGCAGACCTGTGGGCTGAGTATTTCAGTCCTCCGGACGCGCGCATCGGGAGCTTGGCGGCTGCAAAGACATGCCCCGTGTTGACGTCACTCAGAGCTGTACACGTCACAAGTGCATCGCGCTACTTTACGTTCGAGACAAGATAAAGCAAAGGCCGTGCTAGAGCGGAGGCGCTCGCCGCTCGCTGTACAGCTCCGAGGGACGTTTCCCGAACAAGGCCGGCAACTGCGCGAAGGCAGCCATCACTGGGAGTTCGGCTTTACGTCACCTCTCTCCGCACTTGACCAGTCATTCTTTGTTCTCTGTCGAAGGATCGACGGCGCAGTTAGATTCGGCAAATCTAACACGCTTCCTGGGCCATGCATGGGCTGGCCAGGGCGGCGATCCCAAAGCGCCGAGCAAAAGTAATCATTTAGTGATATGGCAAGTGAAACATAAATTGAGAGAGCGAGTCAATTCGAAAATGGACATATGCATTTGTGGGAGGGAAGTAGTCATCTAGCGCAGCAATAACTGCAAAGGGTCAGCGAGTTAAGCGCAAATTGGCGTATGCCTCCTGCTTGTAGTCTGTGAAGTCCGGGGGTTCAGCGGGTGAGCCCACATTTCACGTCGCATTATCGTTCAATGCATCAGTAAGAAGCAAGTAATACTGTTCAGCGGAAATCTTGCTGGCAACACAACCGGTATGCAGCTTCACGAGTAAAAGGCAGTTCCAGGAAATCGACAGTAAACTCCACCTTTATACGTCCAGCAGCCAGCTGCAGAACGCTGCAGTTTGGTGGCGCCCATTAAACAGCGCGACGAAGGTTAAACAAATTCGAGAGCAAAAAAGTTGCGATGACCGTACGGCAGAATTTCAGAGAGGCTATAAAGAGAAAAGGCAAGCCGGTTCGTTTAGCGCAAGCCAAGAACCCCCAGCGCGATCGTCTCATCCATCGCGGCGTGCCCCGGCTCCCGGGAGCGTCCATGCGCGCTCCCGGTTGACACTTCCTATTAAAATGACGACTCCCCGGCGTGCTTCATGGCTTGGAAAATGTTCGAAACACGACCAACCCAGCTTCGTGGCCACGTATCACCCCGGTTTCTCTCTTGCCGGTCTTTCTCCTTTCACTTCTCGCACGATATTTTATTATGTCTGGCGCGAGGAAATTCGCGGATCGTGTGCTTTGTTTTTTGTTGTTGCTTGAATGGTTCGGTCACTTCCTGGAGCCAGTTTTGCGAAACAAATTTTACCTTCTGGCTCCGACAACCGAATGGAAAGAAAACTCGCAGTCTGTTTCGAGACGCGTCATTTATAGAGCTTCATTCACGACAACTACCGTATTTTCCAGTTTACAATTCGCGTGCGAAAATTTTTATGCGCAACAAAAAAAAAAAGGGGGGGGGGGCGACGCGTGTACGCCGTTAGGCCTAACGTCACGCTTTCAGGTCTGACGTCGTCAACTGGTACTCACGAAAAAAAAGCCTTCTCTCTCTCTCTCTCTCTCTCTCTCTCTCTCTCTCTCTCTCTCTCTCTCTCTCTCTCTCTCTCTCTCTCTCTCTCTCTCTCTCTCTCTCTCTCTCGCACACACGTGCGCGCGCGCAAATTTTCTATTGGGCAGCTTGTTTTTTCGAGCGGCGATTATCGTGGCCTATAGAAATAAGTGGTATTCCTTTTTATTTTTGTCGGTTGAAGATTGAGGAAGTGCCGAAGGGACAAAGCAGGCTTAGCTGACTCCTGCGTTCTTCTAGCATCGGGGGTACCACAGCATGTCTCAAACGGCATACGACTTCGATTGCGACCGCGTGCACACACCGCGGCACTCGTTTTTCTCAGAGTGAAGCGATCATTCAGTGGAGCGCTTGCTTGCACTTGGCTGAGGAGATCGCGGTACACCACACGATTCTGATTGCCATTGTTTTTTGCGCTATACTTTCCACATCAGCCGACCAAATGCTTCGAGAAAGTGTTATGCATGAGCATCACTCTCGCATCACTTGGAGTTGGCAAAAAAAAGCAGCGTCCACAGAACGTCATGGCCGAAACCTGCCTAAGAATTATGTGCCATCCTGATACTGCGAAATAAGATGTCCAGCGAAGCTGCATAGCAAAACCGGTACCCATTTTTGTGCAATTCTTTTGCTCAAGAGTAATGACAGTGGCAATCGTTTTGGGGCCATGATTAAATCCAAGCACGATACGTACAGTGTAAGAGAGGACGGACACGCAGCGCGAACTTGCAACCAAATTTATTGTGCCACTGTGTGAAATTATACACATATTTATTGTGACACCGTGGGTATATTATATATAGTATATAATATACGTGGGTATATTATATTGCCGCGAACCATGCATTGGGTTTGTTTATTTGTGTTTTGCTTTTACCGCCCGGCTGCGCCGGTCTGTGTTATCTCCGTGCCAAGGGAAGCGCGTGTTCCATTCTTTCTTTCTGTGCCGCATGTGTTATCTGTTCAGATAGGGAGAGCATTCCGATCTAACGTGACATCTGGTGGAGGTGCTGGGTACGCACCCTTCATGCCCACTACAATGTTCTCGATGCGAATCGACGGTTCCAGAACCACGAGCGCCGAAAGATAAAAGCCTGCAGAGCAGACGCCGGGGCATTCGATTCTGCGACGCTCGCCGACGCACGTACGTCACTTTGTTGACCACTGCTTCGCCGCCTCTGTATTCTTTTCAGTTGTTAGGGGAGCACAAGTTCGCTCCAATAAACTTGTTTCTTTTCCAAACAACTGCTTCGTCCTTGGCTACGTGACATCTGGTGGAGGTGCGGGGTAGCAGGGTGACGTGATCATCGGCGATCCTTACAGCTGCACGGTGTTCGGGGTTCGATTCCGGCGTCATGGAGTGGTCGGAGGAAAAAGTTATCGACTTCGTCTGGAGATCGATTATTGCGCCGTTGTCTGTCAAAAAGTCCATTCCGAGAATTACGTCGCGGGAGCAGTTGGGCAAAACGACGAACACTGCAGGGTACGTCGTGCCATCTATGGTGACGCGCGATGTGCACGTTCCACTTGGCGTCACGATGTGGCCTCCTGCTGTGCGTATGTGCGGACCATCCCATCTGGTCATAACTTTCTTCAGCTTAGACGCAAATGGTCCGCTCATTACGGAGTAGTCGGCTCCCGTGTCTACGAGGGCGACTACATCAAAACCGTCGATGGACACCTTGACGTCGGATGCCGCCTTCCTCGAGTTCCGGGTGCGTCGGGGCGTCGCATCTCGGCTTGTGCGTGTTGACGGTCGGGCACTGTGCGTCGTCGTTTCGTCCACGTCTTCTCAGCGGACGTCTCGGTCAGGTCGGGTAAGCGTCGCGGCGTATAGCTGTCGTCGTGTTCGGGAGTCTCATCAGGGTTAGGTCGGGTCGTCGGGATGAGGGCATGTCGTGAATCACTGTCTTCGGCGCGTCCTTGCGTCGTTTGAGGGTTTCCGGTTTTTCGCCGTAGAGCAACTTCACCTCCAGAAGTTGCTGCTTTTAGTTTCCCCCGCGTGGGCTGGGGGACCTTCCACGGGCGAAGTCAGCGTTGCTACGGCGGTTCGGCGATTGGTATGGGTAGGGCGACGGCGAACGGTTGAAACGCGCTGGGCCACGGCTGGTTTCAGATAGATACTCGTCGATCTCACGTGGTCGTTGGCCAGGGAGAGGGCGAGGTGCGTCGACGGAGAAACCACGCAGTCCGAGTCTCTTGTATGGGCAGCGACGGTAAATGTGGTCGGCCTCTCCGCAGTGGTAGCACAGAGGACGGTTATCGGGAGTTCGCCATACGTCCGTCTTCCTCGGCGTCTGGTTTCGGGCTACCGGGGGTCGGGCGGGTGACAGTGGGCGGCGGTACGGCGGGGCCTCTTGACGCCGTGTTGGAGCAGGGCGGGGTCGACGAACAGCCGCGGAGTATGTCATAGCTTGTGGCTCTCGGGGTACCTCGGATGGCGTAGAAGTTCCCAACGCTTGTTGCACTTCTTCTCTAATCACGTCGGTGAGGGAAGCGACTTGGGGCTGCGGCGGTGTTGGGAGAAGTTTCCGCAGCTCCTCTCTCACTATTGCGCGGATAGTCTCGCGTAGGCTGTCGGCCGGGATCCGCGTGCTGCCAAAGTCGTTCTCATTGGCCGCGCCAACAAAGTTGCGTTCATACTGCTTAGCACGCATTTCGAGGGCTTTTTCAATGGTGCTGGCTTCGGTCACGAATTCGGCGACGGTTTTGGGCGGATTTCGGACAAGTCCAGCAAACAGTTCCTCCTTCACTCCGCGCATTAAGAAGCGCAACTTCTTTTCTTCCGTCATTTCGGGGTCCGCGCGACGAAATAGCTGCTTCATCTCCTCAACGAAGATCACGACACCTTCGTTGGGGTGTTGCGTGCGTGTTTCCAACAAAAGGGCGGCTCTTTCTTTCCGCACGACGGTAGTGAAGGTCTTAGTGAACTCGCTTTTGAACTGAGCCCAGTTTGTCAAGGAGCTCTCGTGCGAAAGGAGCCGGTGCGAAAACGTAATCGCCTATGCCAGCCGTGGTCTGTCGAAGGAGGAGAAAAACTACTCTGCCTCCGAAAAAGAGTGCCTGGCTATTATATGGGCCATTTCAAAATTTCGCCCATACGTGTATGGCAGACCGTTCAAGGTTGTAACAGACCACCATGCGCTGTGTTGGCTCGCCAATTTGAAGGACCCCTCTGGCCGTCTTGGGCGGTGGAGTTTGCGCCTGCAAGAGTTCGACATTACAATCGTCTACAAATCCGGCAGGAAACACTCCGACGCCGACTGCCTGTCCCGCGCCCCTGTCGACCCACCACCACAAGACTCCGACGAAGACAGCGCGTTCTTCGCGGTTGTTACGGAGAGCGACATAGCAGCCCAAGAGCGTGCCGACCCCGACTTGCGCGTAATGATCGACTACCTCGAAGGACGAAACGTCGCCGTGCCTAGAGCGTTCAAGCGTAACTTACCAGCATTCAGCCTCAGAAACTCCGTCCTCGTGAAGAAGAATTTCAGCCCGGAACAAGAACGAATTATTACTTGTCATCCCCGCAGACCTTCGTGACGAAATTTTGGAAGCGTCCACGACGACCCGTCTTCCGGACATCTCGGCACAGCTCGCACTATTGCAAAAATTAAGGCGAAGTACTTCTGGCCCCGCCTTACATCCGACGTCACCCACTACGTTCGGAGTTGCCGGGACTGCCAGCGACGAAAAACGCCGCCTACAAGACGCGCCGGACTTCTACAACCGATCGCCGTCCCGCGGAGGCCCTTTCAACAAATTGGAATGGACCTTCTAGGCCCGTTCCCGACGTCACGATCGGAGAACAAGTGGATTGTCGTAGCGACAGACTACATGACGCGCTACGCAGAGACCGCCGCTATTCCGAGGGGGACTGCACAAGAAGTCGCCAAGTTCATCATAAACCAAGTTGTGCCGCGACATGGAGCCCCGGAAGTCCTAATCACGGACCGCGGAACGGCCTTTACCGCGGAGCTGATGCAAGGAATCTTACGCTACAGCAACACGGATCACCGAAGAACGACGGCGTACCACCCCCAAACGAACGGACTAACAGAACGTCTGAACAAGACAATTGCGGATATGCTGTCCATGTACGTCGACGTTGAACATAAGACTTGGGACGAAGTCCTCCCGTATGTCACGTTTGCGTACAATACAGCGACGCAGGAAACTACGCAGATGACGCCGTTCGAGCTTGTCGACGGAAGACGACCGACTACGATGCTCGACGCCATGCTTCCGCACGTAGAAGACGACGACCTCAACGCCGATGTCCAAGGACACCTTCAACGTGCGGAGGAGGCCCGCCAGCTCGCTCGAGTTCGTATAACGGACCAGCAGCTGGTGGATGCGGGCCGCTACAACCTCCGACGCCGAGACGCCGAGTACCAACCAGGGGATCGTGTGTGGGTTTGGACTCCCATCCGACGACGCGGACTGAGCGAGAAACTTCTGCGACGGTATTTCGGACCCTACCAGATTCTGCGACGTGTTGGCCAACTTACCTACGAAGTGATCCCCGATGGTGACTCCGGCACATCACGACGACGCACGCGGCCCGAAGTCGTCCACGTGGTTCGCTTAAAACCTTTCTACGAACGATGACGAACTTTTATTTTCATTTTCGGACTGTCGCTTATGTTAGCATCGGGTCGATGCACTCTTAGAGGGGGGGGGTAATGCCGCGAACCATGCATTGGGTTTGTTTATTTGTGTTTTGCTTTTACCGCCCGGCTGCGCCGGTCTGTGTTATCTCCGTGCCAAGGGAAGCGCGTGTTCCATTCTTTCTTTCTGTGCCGCATGTGTTATCTGTTCAGATAGGGAGAGCATTCCGATCTAACGTGACATCTGGTGGAGGTGCTGGGTACGCACCCTTCATGCCCACTACAATGTTCTCGATGCGAATCGACGGTTCCAGAACCACGCGCGCCGAAAGATAAAAAGCCTGCAGAGCAGACGCCGGGGCATTCGATTCTGCGACGCTCGCCGACGCACGTACGTCACTTTGTTGACCACTGCTTCGCCGCCTCTGTATTCTTTTCAGTTGTTAGGGGAGCACAAGTTCGCTCCAATAAACTTGTTTCTTTTCCAAACAACTGCTTCGTCCTTGGCTACGTGACAATATACGTTTTTCACCGGAGCGGGAAAAAAAGATGCAATAGCCAGGAAAACGCAGCAGTGAGCAAACCTCCGAAGATGACCTAAAACTGTGCAGCTTTAACTTGCAACCCATGTATTTTTGCCATTTTGGCTTTAGAATCTTAAAAAAATTGGGAATGCAGGATTGCCGCTTTTTGCGATCGCTGGAAAACACCACGCGTGCTAGCAATGTCGACTCTCTTCCGCGCTGGCTGCTTGTCTACTGCGTTTAGTACGTCAATTAAGCTTTTCCTGAAGAGAAAGCGCCTCCAGTTTTTGCGACGCCATCAAGGCACGACAAAGTTCGCGGTTGCGAATTCAACGGTGTTCTTTAAGCTTGAAGCTCACGATGACGACGAGGGCGCGTGCTATTCTTGTGGTGGTGCTTTTATGGCAAACACGCACTTCGGTCATTGCGAAGTGAAACTTCCGCCGCAAGCGCAGTGATGATGGTGATAGTATAGAGTAACATAAACTATCTAGTGGGGACGAATCGCACCCGCGTGCGGCAGCCTGTTCCGTAGCCAAGCCTGCCCAAGGACTATCAAAGGTCAAAATGGCGGTCCGCGCTGGTTGTCCTGGAGTGTTCGGAGTGTCAGGTTGCGACGAATGATCCGGGAACGTACACTGAGCCACGGCGTAACAGTGAGGCCTTTAATACATGGGACTCTATGTGAGACTAAAATAACGTAGCAGCCGAGAAAACGCAGCACTGAGGAACGTAAGAGAGGGGTTCTACTGTACAGGATTTTTATATAGCTTCCCACCGTGACACAACAATAAATTTAGTTGCAAGTTTGCGTTGAGTGTGTCCGTTTTCTCTTAAGTCCGTGTTCTTGTTTTGTGCAGTCGTACTCACGTTACAGATTACCTGCAGCGCGGAGTATGCCTACATTGCCATCCTTATTACGATTTGACGGGTGTGAGTTCGCGCACGTTTCGGGAAGGCAACCGATTTGGCGCCGATGGTGCCGGTTCTTACCGCTTACGACGGACTTTATGAATCCCTAGAGCAAACAATGAAACAGAACAGGTAAAATATGAATCTGAACGCGAAAATTTCGAGGTTCTTATTTGGTATGGTAAAATATCGTAGCGTTAATTGTGTGCATTTATCGAGTGTGTACGCGCTTTATCATTGTGTATGTATTGCGTGTACGCTTCAGTGTGTGCGCGTTGTTGCGGACGGGTCGCACAATGGCGGAAATCATTTGTGATGGTTACGTCAAATGATTTCCGCCATTGTGCGACCCGTCCGCAACAACAACGCGAAATTCAGTTTGGTATTTTCGAGTTTGGGTTCGAGTACGTTCGGTTTATTCCTGCTTGTACATTGAGAAACTCGACAACGTAATCAGCCATTCTTGCTTTCCAATTACACTGCCCTTCCCCTTCCACCATAAAAAAGCTCCTCAGTTGCTGCGCATGCGGGCACCAAATGGGAAGTTGTTGTATTTGCTTTCGAGAGATTGTAAGTGCGGATATAAAAAGGTAAGGCAAGGTCTCCCGATCGTAAGAATCAAATCAGAAGTGCGGAGAAACTGTTAAACTATATTCTTTTCCACTTTCTGTGCCTAGATATCTGGGTAAAAAAGAGGCGGGAAATGGGGAAGGGGGGGGGGGGTGGAGAGGACAGGCACCAAACGTATATCGTCATAACTACGACCTCACCATGCTGTGTTCGGCTAAACGATAGGAAAAAAATGGGAGCGCTGTCATCACTCCTCAAAATCGTTAAAGGCGTAGGCGTGTTGAAGCGCGCGGAAATTAAAGCGACCTTGGCGAACACGAACGTACTTTTTTATTGCGTCATCCCGAAGGTCCGCTGATGCATACAAAATGAGCTTACGCCAAGGGAATCGGAATCGAGCTGTTGAGAGAGTCCTTGTACTCCCGCTCCCCCCGCCTCTTTGGGCACGAAGCGGGAGGCTTCGATAATGTGCTTAGGTAATACGGCTCCACCTGCCACAACCACCGTAGACATTCCACTCGACCAGCAATACATGCGTTAACTCTGCCACCCCAGGACATTCTTCTGTGATGTCTTTCAAAGTACGCTGGGCGTTCAAACTGCCCAAGTTATGGCGGGTTCTTTTTTTTTTTTTTCGGGATGGCGATACAAAAAGCAGCCTGCCCTTGCTGACAGACGATACGACTTTATAAAACCCGATCACCTTTAATCCTCCATGCGGTACAGCAAATGAAGCGCACTTTGAAGGATTCAGAAAAAGAAAAAAAAACACGCCCAACGTGGGGCTCGAACCCACGACCCTGAGATTAAGAGTCTCATGCTCTACCGACTGAGCTAGCCGGGCGGACGAACGCGCACGACGGGCAGCCCCATTATGAACACAACACATATTTGGGCGTTTTATTTTTACCTCTTTTGGTTGCATTAGTGTACTGCTGCCTCATATGCATTGCTCCGCCATACCGAGCCCACCCCCAGCCAGTGTACGCCAACAAGACATCCCTCCTACTTTTTAACAGCCAAGCTGTTTGCCACATCGTAATTTTTCGTGTCCGCAGTTAAAATACCAAGAAATTGCCATGCGAGACAGCAAATGAAGCTCACTTTGAAGGATTCAGGAAAAGAAAAAAAAAACACGCCCAACGTGGGGCTCGAACCCACGACCCTGAGATTAAGAGTCTCATGCTCTACCGACTGAGCTAGCCGGGCGGACGAACACGCACGACGGGCAGCCCCATTATGAACACAACACATTTTTGGGCGTTTTACTTTTATCTGATGATTGATTGTAGGGTTTAACGCGCCGACGTAACGCAGGCGATGAGGCGCGCCGTAGTGGAGGGCTCCGAATTAATTTTGACCAGGGGATGTTTAACGTGCGCTAAAATCTCGTACACACGGGCGTTTTTGTTTTTCGCCTCCATAAGAAAAGCGGCCGCCGCGGCCGGGAATCGAACCCGCGTCCTCATGCTCAACAGCGCAACGCCTTAGCCGCTCAGCCACCGCGGGTTTTTATCCCCTTTGGTTGCACTAGTGTGCTGTAGCATGAGGGGGCGCTTTCAACGTGTGCGGATGGCTCCCACATCGGCTTCGCCTTTCGACCTCAGTAAGTGCTATTCTACCGCTAGTGACCCACGAGTTGAATCATCGTGTTTGTGAAGTGCTGAGCTATGCACCCTGGTGTAGGTACGACCTTGCTAGGTCTACTGGGGAACTTATTGTAAGCGAAAAAATTTCTCAGGTGAACTGAGCCTAACCAGCACCACGCCGTTGCTGCATTCGCCGCTGCTGCGGCCCGCCAGGTTGGGGCTACAGAGGGAACACAGCAAGAGGCCACCGCTACAGTGTCCCTCCAAGCTCCCGCACCTGTGCCTCAGTGCAGCCTCGAAGCAGCAATAACCCCAGACTTTGGCAACCCATCATCCCGAGAACCCTCTACCCCGCATCGGAGCAAATGCTCTCTACCAGGCTTTGGACATGAAGCCGTGATGGACTACGACCAGCAAGATGAGCATACCACACCAAAAGGACAACCAGACGGTGACCCCCTTCCAACGAGGCCACGGAACCAAACGGCTGCAGCAGCAACGATCAGCAAGACAGACCGGGTAAGTCAGCCTCGTTCGGTACTCACGCTCAGACCACTTACTAAAAAGCACATGCACGACATACCGAAAAGCTCGTTCGCACATCTCATTGGCACCCCGGCACCCCAAGCATACCTCCCATAAATAGCTTCCCACAGATATGAAGTAGCAGGCAACTGCATACACATCCCGGTATACGACAACGAACATGCTAAGCGAATAGCTCAAACAACAACCATACAAGCAAGGCAAACCGGCAACGTAACCAAGATTCCTGTCGAGATCAAGAGTTCTTATCACCGTCCCAACACGACGCGTAGAGTCATCGATGTTGAACCCAGTGAGTCGAATGAAGAAATCCGGAAATGGCTGCGCTGCGAACAGGCTGAAGTCATCAATGTGCAGAGAATTGGCAAGACAAATAGGGCGGTCGTTACCTTTGACTCCCCAACACTCCCAAAGGTTGTCAAATATTATACGACAATAGTAAAAGCAGCTGATTATCACCCAAAGCGCATGGTGTGCTACAACTGCCACCACACTGGCCACATGGCAAAATACTTTCCCCACAACACCGTCTGTCGCAAATGCGGCAGAAGCCATGATGAAACACAGGAATGTGGCCCAACAGTCGACTGTGCTCCATGTAAGGACACTGGCCACAAAGTAGTTAGCCCGCAATGCCCCAGTCGCATTTTAACGCACGCCGAGTAAGGATGCGGCTCAGGGCATTTCATGGGCCGACCGAGTGGCGCATTCAGCAAACCACGCCAGCGACGCTCACATAACAACACCCAATGGAACCCCTAAATAAGATCGCCAACCATCGACGTCAGCCGAATACGTCAACGCGAGCATCCTCGCCCAGCTGGCTTCTATGCGCAAAAGACCTGAACATTTGAGAAAAGAGAATCAAGAAATCAAGAAGGCACTCGCAGAAGACCCAACAACTCGACGAAACACTGCAGCCCAAGCATCAAACGTACGCCCACGTCCCAAACTAAACTTGACCCGGAACTCGTGCAACTGCTCTCGGTTATCCGATCTGACATCCAAAAGGAACGTGCAGCCCGCCAAGAAGACATTGGCGAAATTCGCGCTCTTCTTGAAAGCCATATGTACAACGGCCATGATGAAACGAATCACTAGCCAATTACCTCAGCAGGACCCCATTCAAGAACCACCTCGCAAAGTACCGCCACGCAGCAATTCCCGAAATTAATGATGCCAAAAACCATAATACCACTGTGGAACTTCCGGAGCCATTTACGAAATTCAGCCATACTGCCACAAAAGATTCAGCAGCTCAAGCCACTTTTCATCATCCTACAAGAACCGCGCACCATGCCTTCGATTAGTGGGTATGTAACATACTCGGATCCCGCAGTCACATGCAAACCAGGCCAACCTGGACACTCCGCTACCAGGACACCTGGGTACTCAGTAATCCTCGTCAAGAAAGGACAAATCAAACGTCCAGGACTCACGTCCCAGCTCCATGAGGCAATAGTGGTTCGAAGCAGGCTCCCAGAGGGAAACCAAATAATTGTTCCTTCGGCTTATTACAGACCCAAAACTGGCACCGCTCGCAATTCATCCTTCCTGCGGGTCACCCAACTAGTTCATCAACATCCAAACATACCAGTCATAATTGGAGGCAACTTCAATGCAAGAAGCACAACGGGGGGATACGGAACGGCGGACATCAGAGGAAAACTTCTGGAAGACGTGATGGAAATGAGTAACCTCACGCTCGTGAACGATCTCACTGAAACCACAAGAATAGGGCTGCATGCCTCCCAAAAAGATAATACACCGGAACTCAAGTTTGCCTCTCTTGGGCTCGTAAACGCATGGAAAATTTCTGACACAACTTGCGGTAGCGACCACTTCCCCATAATATATTACCTTCGTGGGAAATGACTAAGAACGACCAAAACTCTGGAATTAACGAACTGGATGGCTTTTCATGACAGCCTCAACCAAATCTCTGACTCATCCGCCGATTTTCATACTCATTTTGAGCACATCGAAAATGCTTCGCGAGCTTCGAATCAAGATGTCACCTGCTCGACTGACACACCGACCATGGACAACCATTTCGCCAGTCTGGGGCAGCATGCCAACACCTCCCGCGCAAATACAGACAAATGGAAAAACGTCACTGCGATCTCATGAAGTTGCGACGGCAATACAAGCTGATTCAAGAGTACCAACAACAGCTTTCCAACGACTACTGGAAAGAGCTATGCTCGAGTTTAGGAAATAAGCGCGGCCTGTCGAAACTCTGAAAAATTTACAGAGGAATGGCGGGTAAAGGAAAGCAGCACATCCCGTTATTCTCAACGCTCACACTACACAAGGGTCCCGAGACGGTGGAACGAGAGATTTTCTCGGTGCTTTTCCCAACTGCCAGTAGACAACCTAGTGTCTACCTCCCCATTGTTGACATTGACAATGAAGATTCATCACTGGACAGCCCATTCACGGTGGCAGAGCTCCGCACTGCAATCAGACCGGGTGAAGCGAGATCGGCGCCGGGACACGGCGGTATTACCTGGCAGCACATCCGAAACCTCGATGAAGCTTACTTGGAACAACTACTGGTGCTCGTAAACCACTCGGAGTACACAGGCGAGATTTCCGACGACCTTAAGCTATCCCTAATCAACCTAATCCCGAAAGCTGGAAAAGACCCATAAGCACTTTCCAACCTAAGACCCAAATCACTTACACCTACTTTGTGAAAGTTAATCGAACGCCTTATTAACAACCGAATACAATACCCCCTGGAATATGTCAACCATTGACTTCAGCCTTCCCAAACGGGATTGCGGCCGCATTTGGGAACGCAGGACTGCCTTTGGCTGCTGCGCACCGTCATCAACAGATCGCCCTAAAACCGCGAACTTCCCGACTACGTCCTAACTGTGGACCTTAGAAAGGCATTCGACAGTCAGTCAGACCACAATTCTGGATGAACTAGCTCAAGCCTTTCCCAGCAAAAAAGCGCAAATATGGATCCGAAACTTCCTTCACAACCGCCCCATACAACTCAACAGCAAGCTCACCGGCTGGACACCTAACACCTATTAAGTTAAACCTGGACTAACGAACCTCTATGTAACGAATTCCTGGATTTAACGAAGTTTTTCCATTCCCCTTTACCAGCCCCATTGAAACCCATGCGTTTGCGACCTCTATGCAACGAAGGCGTTGCGAGGGTTAACCTTGATGTAACGAATTTGCTACACTGATGAGACATTGGCTTTTGTACTTTTTCTGAAAAATCGGCTGGAGAAAGGGACTAATTTAGAGAATGTCGCCCTCACGGCGAACTGTGCGTTTCCACGTGCAAGGCCTGCCTTTCGGCGTGTAGTCACGCGTCTCGACTGCTATATGTGGTGTCGGTTCGTCGGTGCTTATTTCTGCTGTCAGAAAACGAAAAGTTTTGTCTTTCCAAGTCAAGTTCCAAATTTTAAATGCCGTCCCCCCGGCGAGAAAGAAGAACGTCGCCGCCCGATGCACTATCTTAGCTAGCCCCCTCTCACCAATTTTGAGTTCGGAAAAGAGCACGGAGTTCGCGAAAAGGCGTCCTCCATAAGTTTGGTCCTTGAAATGCGCTAAGGCACCTAAAAGGGTCAAAAGCAAAAGCGACACCTAAGGTATGCGCTTGTGAATACGGTGGTAAGGTACCTCGCTTCTTTGGAGTGCCGTGTAGCGACTGAGCTCGTGGGAAAGGAGCAGGCGGAAATCGCGCAGTTTGTCACTGCTAAATAAACCTTTGAAGGGTAGTTCACCGTCAGTGATGTCTACCATTTTGGTATCATTTCTGCTTCATTCACGCGAGCCTTAACTTGAAACCTGCATGTTAAGAAAACCTGTATGTAACAAAATTGCGAATTTTTGTCAACTTCGTTATATCCAGGTTTAACTGTACAACGACAAGGGAGTGCCGCAGGGCACTCCCTTGTACCGTTTCTTGCACCGTTCCTCTTCAACATAGTCATGGCAAAACTGGCTAAAAGTCTTCAACAAAGAACGCCGGCCAGATTTGCAATATACGCCGATGACGTCACAATATAGTGCGAGGGCAGAGACTATTCAACGACAACAGACATGCTCACCGAGCTACAGGCATCAGTAAACACCCTGGAGGCGTGAACACCACAACTGGGTCTTGACCTCGCCGCTGAAAAGACTGAACTTCTCATGGTTTAAGCACGAACAAAGCTCACCCCACAGGAGATGCCTTGCTCTACATTAGAGACACGAAGATACAAATGAAACGTGGGCACGTACGGCTACTCGGCCTCCCGCTAGCCAGCCGCAACAGGCCCAAGGTATAGATTACAGAGCTGAGACGACAATGGGAGCCAATGCTGAAATTGATATAGCGCCTCTCCAACAAACACGGAGGGGCGAGTCAAAAAGCCTGCCTAACGATGGCACGTTCGGTCGCAATTGGCACTTTCGCATACGGAACCCCTGTCTAAAAGCTGAATAAGACCAAACCAAACACATTCAGGTGCTCCACAGAGTCACATTGCGTACCATAACGGGCCTCCCAATACACACAAAAAAGGCAGCCCTTGAGCTGGCAGTGGCACTTCCTCCCATCGTTGTTGTAATGAAAGAAGCAAAAGACCAAGCAGACCGCAAACGAGGTATTAACCGCCAAGGGTTGCTTCTCAAAACATATGACGAACAAAAACACGCCCCAACAATTGAGCTCCCCGTCCCCCTTGCACCCCGGTCGATATCAGACAGCATTGAAAGTCACCTCAGCAAGACAATCCCACGGGCTCTTCCAGCAACCAGATCTCAACGTATTCACTACCTGATGACGTCCAAACTGCCAAATGAAATTGATATCTTCACCGATACAAGCGTGACTCCCACACATATCGGTGCAGCGTGGACATGTCCCGAAAATCCATCTTTTAACGGGCAAATATATTTCAAACGAAACGATGGAACCTTATCAGAAGGAGAACTTCACGCCATAAGCAGCGCGATTAGCCACAGCTGCTATGAACTCGACGTTAAACCACCACCCAGCGTGCGCATCTTGACAGATTCATTCGCAGCAATCCAAGAACTGCTTAAGCTCAAGAGCCACAAAGTGAACATCCGAATCGACTGGACACCGGGTCATGAAGATGCCAGCCCAGGAAATCAGGCAGCTCACGAAGCGGCACAGGAAAGTCTTAACGTAACACTTTTACTGGTTCATACATCGGCCACTTCACCTGCTCTACTCATCCAGCGACTCAAGAAGCGCAAGGAATGTCGGTATGAACAAGTTACACCACCTGGCTATCTCGCTAACATGCCCTCATTAACAAGAGCCGAAGAATTATTCATCAATAAGCTTTGCACAAATACAGCCTATACCCCACATGTTATTCAGAAATGGACAAAGGGCCCCACAACACCCACACTCCCACATTGTCCCTACTGTAACACGAACACCAAAACAGACCATCACCACTAAATATGCGTATCCCCATACTTCAATGCGCATCGTTCACACACCATTCGACACATTCATCCAAACACCGTACACCAAGAAGCACATTCCGCGTAAGATAAGTCTTTATTACACTAAATAGGCAAATTTCCAGACAAAAGTGGCCTGTCGCGAGTAGTGCGACGAAGGACTACCCCGGCGAAGATTCCTGACAGTGAATAGGAGAAAAAATTAGTGCCCTTCCACTCCGTGAAGAAGGATAACCTGCAAAGCTGGACGCAGTCCCCGGAGTGCACGAAACAAAACACGTTTGTCGTAATTTGCGATGGAGCGTACTTCCTAGCCAATCAGCTGAATGAACCTCTGACGGATCCAAGCTTTGTTCTTGCAGATAAACATGGAACTGTCTGTGTCGCTCCCGCGTCGCATCTTACCGCTTGTGTAAGGCCGGGTTAATACTGTTGCCGCAACTGTCGTAATAACTTTAAAGAATGACGCCATTTCACGTCTCAGACAACCGAACTGTGTGAGATGGCATTTTTACTGCGAAGCAGTTTATGTCTAGCCCCCCCCCCCCCAGTTTTCATTCCGGTGTCATCGATTCACTCGGCGCCGCTCCGGGGCTCCTCCTCACCACCGCTGACACTTCTTTCACAACTATTTTCCCCCTCGCCTCCACCGATGCCCATTTGGCAAGTTGCGCAGTCGGCAGCTAACGGCGGTATGCGGCTTATCAGATGACTGCGAAAAATGAACAGAAGCACGGATGGGCGAAAAAAAATGTATGACGATTACTACACTCCCTAATATGAAATTTGTACAGAGCGCGAGCTTTAGTCTTCTCGGTCACGGCGCATTCTGTTGCGTCTCAGGAAGTGTTCGCGTGATCAGCCGACGTACGGCAGTGGGCGCTACTCTGCTGCTACCTCGCAGTGTCCGGCCGCCGCCGGCCAGCATGTTGCAAATCCTGTTTGAACCTCCCGCGCAAATGTCACGGTTCGGATTAGCCCGCACAAGGGAGCAGCGAGCATGTTGTTGCATATCGTGTTTGAACCTCCCGCACAAACGTCACGTGGTTGGATTAGCGGGAGAATGGAACAGCGGCTGGGGAAAGTGTCAGAGGGGGGGGGGGGGCGCTCCTTGGTGGCGACACATGAAACGTGTGTGAGAAAAAGGCAGTGAGCCGCACGTGTCGTACTCCACTTCACCCTTCACTAGACGCCGATTTCTTTCTTTCGTCGCTGCTGTGTTCGCTCACTCGGGTACACGGACATAAACAGACGCCGCTCCAGCGAAGTCCAGGTATCGGCTGCCAAAGGACTGCCCCCTAAAACCTAAAACAACCGAAACCCGCCGTCGCCGTCCCACTCAAATTCACTTCGCCAAGTAGCTGCAAATCCCTCCCGGTATAAGAGAAACTTCCCCAGTTAGAACGCCGGCTTGAGCCTATATTTTTTTTCAGCTTGGAAGGCCTTCCGAGCGACATTTTCTCCGGTGTCTTTCACGCCTAAGTATGCGCCATTACCGGTTACCGGTTTATGTGTGGACGGTTTGCGGGTAGAAAAAGGGACAGCGTCAGGCACAGCGAGGCTTCATACCGCTACCGACGAAATGCTTGTTGTGCTGGAATTTAGATGTTTAAATTACATGGCTCAATGTGGTTAGTCGGCTGTCCTCCTCAATCGAGTGTTCGGGTGTGGGTTGATGTGTTGCACAGATATCTTACGCACGCAGTAAGATGCATACGAGGGGGAAGGAAAACGGACAGCCACATCTTTGTACGCGAGGATAGAGCTCAAGGGCTTCCAGGTTTAAAATCGTTATGGGACGGATGCATGCCGTTCGTTTGGAGGGAGGAGCAAGAATCGGAGCGTTGGCCCGAACAAGCGCGGGCCTGTCCGTAGTCCTTAGCGGTAGAGCAGATTAGATTTGTGTGTTAGGCTATGTTCAGATTACCGACGCAAAACCCGTATCGTGTTCTATGGACGTAAAAAAATGCCATGTCACGCAGTTCGGTTGTCTGAGACGTGAAATGACGTCATTCTTTAAAGTTATTACGACAGTTGCGGCAACAGTATTAACCCGGACTTACACAAACGGTAAGGTGCTTACGACGCGGGAGGGACACAGACAGTTCCATGTTTATCTGCAAGAACAAGCTTGGATCCGTCAGAGGTTCATTCAGCTAATTGGCTAGGAAGTACGCTCCATCGCAAATTACGACAAACGTGTTTTCCGGGGACTGCGTCCAGCTTTGCAGGTTATCCTTCTTCACAGAGTGGAGGGGCACTAATTTTTTCCGCCCATCCGTACTTCTGTTTATTTTTCGCAATCATCTGATAACCGCATACCGCCGTTAGCTGCCGACTGCTCAACTTGCCAAATGGGCATCGGTGGAAGTGAGGGGGAAAATAGTTGTGAAAGAAGCGTCAGCGGTGGTGAGGAGGAGCCCCGGAGCGGCGCCGAGTAAATCGATGACACCGGGATGAAAACTGAAAGGGGGGGGGGGGGGATTAGACATTTACTGCTTTGCAGTAAAAGTGCTTGGAGTTGAAGCAACCAGAGCGATCCCCTCCTTCATAACCCATTTCCCCACGAAATGGCTTTAGCTCTCCTTTGCCCAAATACAAGTTTTACTACTACTACTGTGGCCTCACGTCCCGCCATACCGAGCCCGCACACAGCCAATGTACGCTAACAAAATATCCCTACTACTCTCTAACAGCCAAGCTGTTTGCCACATCGTAATTTTTCGTGTCCGCAGTTAAAATACCAAGAAATTGCCATGGGATACAGGCAGTGAAGCTAACTTTGAATGATTACGAAAATATTGGCGGGCGATTACGATACTTTGATTGATTGTAGGGTTTAACACGCCCGACGCAATGCCGGTGATGACGCGCGCCGTAGTGGAGGGCTCCGGATTAATTTTGACCACTTGGAGATCTTTAACGTGCGCCGAAATCTCGTACACACAGGGCGTTTTTGCTTTTCGCCTCCATCAGAAAAGCGGGCGCCGCGGCCGGTAATCGAAACCCCGGCCTCGTGCTCCTTAGCGACTACGATTGGCACTTTACGATTACGATACTCCTAATGCGATATTCGGGCGCAGCTTTTTAGCTGTTTTGACTGTGAAAAGTATGTTCCGGCGAAGAATTTCACACGGACATATTTGTATGGTTACAGAAAACTTGTATTTGCAGTGGCTGACACATGCACTTGTTGCCTCGCTCATTGTTCAGACCTCACTCAGGGTTCTGGCGTCGGTGGTGCGGAGCCTCTGCTCTGGTAGCTGATTTAGTTGCAGCGGCAGACGAAG